>VMDO01013131.1:0-59474 GCA_007922755.1 Pedetes capensis | reverse complement strand
AATATTTGTAATCTTTTACCCAAAATTCTATCCCTGATTATTTATTCTAATGCATAAATTTTCAGCCTTCCTAAGGAACTCAAAGATTATCTCTCAGATGTGAGAGCAAGTAAACTTTGTTGTGTCCATTATATCTATCTGCCTGAAGATCTATCTATTCATATGTTTATTATTATTTATATTACATATTTAGAATATTACATTGTTGTTGTTAGGTGCTGTCCAGTTGAGTCCAACTCGTAGCGACCCTATGTAAGAAGAACAAAACACTCCCTGATTCTGTGTCAGGCACATGATCTTATTTATGTTTAAACCCATTGTCACAGATACTGTGACAGTCCACCTAGTGGAGGGTTTTCCTTTTTTTCCTTGACCTGCCGCTCTCCCAAACATTACATCCTTCTCCCATGAATGGTCCCTCCTGACTACATGTCCAAAATAAGTGAGATGCAGTCTAGCCATCCTTGCTTCCAAGGGGCACTCTGATTGTACTTTATAATATATATTATCTTTATTATTATATTATCATATGCACATATTTACTATATGTGTATGTGTGTACATGTGTATGTATATACTATACAGAGATATATGTATATATACATATACATATACTACACAGACTTTTTATATATGTATATATTCATATATTTATGTGTGTATATATATATGTGTATGTATATATGTGTATACATATATATGTATATACATATATACATGTGTATACATATGTGTATACATATATATATGTATATACACATATACATATACACACACACATATATATACACACACACATACACATACATATATATGTCTGTATAGTATTTTATTGGAGAAAAGAGGACTTTCCTTCCAAAATTAAAATTTTTTCATTAGAAACTGGTGTTCAAAGGCAAGAGTCCAAAAGAAAAAATTTGAAAATGAAATAAATTTTAATTAAACCAATAACTTACAGAAGATTAAAAATGTAAGTAACCTGGATACAGTGGCTCTCACCTGTAATCCCAGGGACTCATGAGGCAGAGGGAAGAGGATCGGCCAGAGGCAGCCTTGTGTAACTTACTGAAACCCTGTCTCAAGATAAAAAAAAAAAATGGGCTGAGGGGTGCAACCCAGTGGTATCATACTTGCAAAGTATGTGAGAGACCCTGAGTCCAACCTCCAAGTACTGCAAAATTAATGAATTAATTAACTAATTAATTAAAAGAAATAAAATAAATGTAAGTGGCCTGAATATTCAACAGAGTATAAAGACTTTTTTAAATGGATTGTTCACTTGACAAAATCCCTAGCCATTAAACAATCACCATGACAGCCAGGTGCGGTGGCATACACTTGTAATTCCAGCGGCTTGGGAGGCAAAGGCAGGAGGATCACAAGTTCAAGACAAAAGGTAGTCTGTGTAATTTACCAAGACCCTGTCTCAAAAAAGTAAAAAAAATGGGCTGGGGTACAGCTCAGTGGTCTAGCATCTGAGAAGTATGCAAGTACGAGGCCCTGGGCTCAACCCCTAGTACCGCAAAAAAAAAAAAAAAAAAAAAAAAAAAAAAAAAAAAAAAAAAAAAAAAAAAAAAAAAAAAAAAAAAAAAAAAAGGCACCATGACTCTTCCACCACATTAATAGAAATAGATAAAGGAAGAGGAGTGAAAAGAAAGCTAATGTTTAATATTTACTTCTGACTGTATGAGAAATGAAGTGAGCATGCAAATGAAACATGGGAAACACTGGTGACCTCCATTTTGTGAAGGAAACAGACTTCACTACACCATATACTCACTGCCATTAGCTTTAACCCAACTTCTATATTCATGGTCAAAGACTCTAACAGAATTTTTTTTTAATTTAAAGTTTATTTCAAATATTTGATTTTATGAGATGGAAAGCTGACTTACTTTCTGTTTTCTTTTGTTGTTGTTATTGTTTCTTTTATACTGGTTTTGTAATAAAAGAAAATTATGCCCTATTCTGAGAATAAATTTGTAATTAAATGTGTTAATGTTAAGTCTGAAAATGAGCACAATCACAGGACTTTCCAGTTTCCAAAAATGCCTCACAAATTATTGAAAATAAACCATTTTATATTAAGCATTCTTTTTGTTGTTGTTATTTTTTAAATTAATAGGACACTAATTCCAAGACTTCAGATAGGAACTGAGAATAACAATAGCCTCTCTGCTTCAACTCTTGTTTTTCTCCGGCTGATTCTACTCAGCAGACAGAATGATCCTTTTCAAATATAAGTCAAATTGTGTCACTCTTCTGAAAAATATTTCCAAAGGATCCCATGGTACTCATAAAATAATGCAAGCAACTAACCTTCCTTGATCCATGCTGGCCCATAGTGAAGGGGCCAAATTGTGCTAATTAACATGTGCATTCCCTTACAAACTTATCTTTTCTTCTTATGGTGAGAGCTATCAAATCTTCTCTCTCAGCACTTTTCAAGAATATAATACATTATTAACTGTAGGCACCATGTTGTCCAATAATCTTTTGTAGTTATTCCTCCTAAGTGAAATTTTGTACCTTTAAGCAATATAACCCAGTCCATCCCACCACCACTCAGACCCTAATAACCACCATTCTCTCCTGTCTGAGTTCTCTTCTTATAGATTCCACATGCAAGATCATGTAATGTTTGTCATTCTGTGCCTAGTTTATTTCACTTAACATAATGTCCTCCAATTTCATCCATATTGTCACAAGTGACAGGATTTCCTTCTTTTTGAGGCTAAATAGTATTTCACTGTATTTATAAGTCATGTTTTCTTCATCCATTTATCCATTGATACACACTTAGGCTGACTCGATATTTAAGCTATTGTGAATAGGTGCTGTAATAAATGTGGGAGTGTCTGTATCTTTTCAACTTATTTATTTCACTTTCTTCGGGTATATACTCAGTACTGAGGTTGCTGGATCATATGCTAGTTCTATTTTCAATGTTTTTGAGAAATCTCCAACTGTTTTCTATAATGACTGTACTAACTTACATTTTTGCAAGCACGATGTAGGACTCCCACATCAACAGCCCTTGTTATCTATTTTTTATTAATAACCATTCTAGGTATAGGAGGCATCCCGTTGTAGTTTTAATTTGCATTTCCCAGATAATTAGTGATGCTCAGAATTTTCTGTATCTATATAAGTCTGCTGCCCACATTATTGCCAATTTAGGTTGTGTCCTTACTATTGAGTTGTTCAAATTCCTTATATATACTGAATATTAATCTCTTATAAGATGTATGGTTTACAAATATTTTCTCCCATTCTATAGGTTGCCTTTTTGCTCCATTCATTATTTCCCCATTTCAAAATATATTACAACAGCCAGGAGCCATGGTACATGCCTGTAATCTCAGCAACTCAGGAGGTGGAGGCAGAATGATCACAAGTTTGGGACCAGAGGCAGCCTGTGCAACTAAGCAAGACACTTTCTCAAAATGAAGGGGCAGGGGAGTGAGGGTGCAACTTAATGGTAGAGCATTTGCATAGCATGCAGAAGGCCCTAGGTTCATCTTCTAGTGCTGCAAAATTATATATACACATATGTGTATGAAATACAAAGCTATGGTAAACAGAACACCTTGATACTGGCACAAAAGCAGCCCAATGGAATGGAACATTAAGCCGAGAAACAAAGCCAGGCATTTAGGATCAATTGATTTTTGACAAAGGTGCCAAAAACATGCAATGTGGCAAGGACAGCTTTTTAACAAGTGGTGTTGAGACAAGGAAATATCCACATACGAGAGTTAAATGAGATCAGTATCTCATCTCATACAAAAACCAACTTGAAAGGGATCAAAGACTTAAAGCTAAGACCCGAAATTGTAAAATAACTAGAACAAAAAAAATAGAGGAAAACCTCTATGGCTTTGGTCTAGGAAATGAATTCTTTGTATATGACCACAAAAGTGTAAGCAGCAAAAGTACATGAAATTACAAAGCTTCAGCACAACCAAGGAAACAGACAAGCTATTAAGTCTAATTGTTGTTGTTGTTGTTATTAGGTGCCATTAGGGTGGTATCCTGCCATTGAAAACCCTATGAACAGCAGAAAAGCACTGACAATAGTGTTTCACCTGTTGTATGTAGGATCACTATGAGTTGGATACCGACTCGACGGCACCTAACAACAACAACAACAGGGTGGTATCCGACTCATAGCAACCCTATGTACAACAGGCAAAGCACTACTGTCAGTGCTTCTTTGCTATTCATAGGGTTTTCAATCAGTGATTGCTTTTTGGGAGTGAGCTACCGGGTCCTTCTCCCAAGCCTACAGGACCTGGTGTTCCCAGGTGGTCTCCCATCCAAATACTTACCAGGACCCACCCTGCTTAGCTTCAGAGATCTGACAGGATCACATGCCACAGTGGTATGGCTGTAGGCATAGTAAGTCTAATATTTTCATACAATCTAAACAGAAGGGTTCAACTAGTTTCTAGAAAAAAACAGAGACACAAAGAGATGAAGAAACTCACACAAACGCCACCAAATAATCTTGTTAGGGAAGGAATTCTAAAGATATGAAAGACAGCTAAGTCTGAGAAACCCAGGCTGAAATGCAGTTGACATTACTGGGCGAGGAAAGGCAGTGATCAGGGTGATGGCAGCAGGGAGGCACAAAGCCCACAGTGGGCAGTTGGCAGACAGGTGGTAAATGACCTGACCATCAGCTATGAGGTCCAAGCTCTCCAGTTAAGCAGCTTCAGGAAGTCCACATTTCCTTATGCCAAAAATACTGCAATTTTCTACTCATTTCATTCAACTTCCAAGGGGCTAAACCTACACTGATGGAAAGGAGACGTGGTGGTGTTCAGTGTTGTTGCTGTTTTCAGAAACATGATAATTGGCAGAAGAGCACACTGTGAATGCTTCTCTAAACAGGACTATCAGGAGAGCAGCCCCTGCAATTATGGCTACTGTAGATAAAGAATACATAGCCAAAGTTGTCATGGAAAAAAATGCAGAGGAAGGGGGAGCATTAGTGAAACAATAGAAGTTAATTTCTGTTTTCCTCTGTCTGCATGAGTGAGGCGTATAATTAAGTCAAATCACCTTCACCCACTCACACATATGCCAAGCACGTGCGCACACACAGAGATATATATAACACCCAGCCTCCTTCTGTGTCTGCATTCATAGCCACTCAGAGCAGAACAGCATTAGCACAAAAATGTTCAGCTTTGCGTTGAAAGAACACAGAGTTTCCTTCCACACTCGCCACTTGTAATGTTAACTCGTTTATTTTGAACTCAATCCATTGTTCCCCTATAGCAGGTGATTTAGATAGATTCCAGGCCTGTCTACATCAAAAAGAACTGAGCTTACCTTGGACCTCTATTCCCTCACCATGTAATTGGAATGAAAATTTGGAATCAGGCAGTGATTTATGCATTGCAGCTACTGTTACCTTACAGATGGAGACTATCTCAATGAAGAATATAATAGCCACTGTAAACAAAGAGACCATATCCCCATGCTATGGAATTGCATAGTGAGACTACCTCGACTACCTGCCCCTGGAGAAGATTTCTTCTAATCTGTACACTTGATGGACTGAACAATCAGACTTAGAATGTTCTTGAACCAAAGCATCTGGCAAAGCTTCCAGATCCTGAGCCTGGAGGGATTTATGAAGACAAAAAGAGTCCCCCATGATCAGCTTAAGCCTCTGTCTTTGTCGGAGCTGTGTAAATGAGGTGCCTGAATGCAATATTAAGGAGGTGCCAGCAATTAAGTGCAAGTACTATGTCCTCACATTTTGTACTGGGAGCACCTTATTCACCTTACTCAAGTCGCAAGTCTGATCCTTCTGTAGGTTTTTAAAGTTCCCGTCCTTGAGTCATATTTCTTACTGCATTGACACTTACTACTCCAAGGCACATGATGCTAGCATGCCATGTTCCTCTAGAGTGTCCTGCCTTCTTTATAGAAGGCTCTGCTAAACTTCCAACAGTTAAACCCACATCTTATGCAATTTCTTTTGCTTCTCTTCAACTATTAGGGTTGGTAATGTTTGCTGCATATGATTCTTTCATTCTTTTTTTTATCTTCTTTTTTTTACTTTCTTTCCTCTTTTTTCTTTTTCTTTCTTTTTCCTCTTTGGTTGCTGACTTCAAATGTTTTTGGTCCCAAGAGGACACACATCAGTCAAGTTTAGTCTTAGAGCAGTTTTTTCACCCATTTTTCATTATCATTCACATCTTCAGAGTTAGTTCTTTGATATATACATTCTCAATGGTACCAATATCCCCTGTGGAATTCTTAGACTCTCCCCATCTTTGTTCTACTTGACCCATGGAATTTTAATGCCACAGATGCAGTATCCTTCTATGCTATGAGGTGGAACCAAGTTTTGGAGAGCTATAAGCTATTGTAACACTTAAGAGTTTTTTCACCCTCAGAATCCTGAGAGTCACCCTTATGGGTAGTATCACCCTCTAGAAGAATGTATACACTCGAGAATTTGTCTAGGAAGATGGTAGACAGACTCTCCTTATGTGCTGTGAAACTCCTCCAACAATAGAGACAGACTCACTCCATGAACCATGGGCATAGTGGTTAAACTCAATAAGTTAGGAGAACTAAAAACTTAGAGAGTCATCAGGAAATGTAGGAGGGCCTTAACTCCCTACCATTTACTCTCACTCTCACACTTCCATGTAGGAGCTTCCCCAATTTATCCCCCTATGTTAAAGGAAGCATGCAATAGCCACTGACCCACATTTCCCTTTTGATATAGCTCATCTATTAAGAACCTGGAAAATGTGGAGATTCATTCTCCCATTTTCCTTCTTCCAAGACCTGGTATGAGGTAACGATTTCACATGCCTGGGTCTGCCAAGTGAACCTAAACTTCCCTTCAAGTAGAACATCCTGAAGTATAGACATGAGGCAGAGAATGGCCACAAGCTCCTTTGGCTGCAGTTCTAATGTCCATTAGCCAGTCATTTACCAATAGGAAAACTAGCAATTTAGCATTGGAAAAACTCACAATTTCATAGTCATCTCACCATCCAAGAGGGGAAGATAGATGTCATTTTTATGTCCCTATGTTAATCAGGGGAGAAGGACGTGACAACCCACTCCCAAGGCAATCCCGAAACAGTCAGCCATTGAAAACCCTATGAGGGGTGCTATGAGTCGGACTCGACTCGACGGCACCTAACAACAACAACAACATGTTAATCAGATTTTTATTACGGTAACAAAATACCAGAGATGATCAGTTTACAATGTTGTTAGGAAAATTTATGTTGGTTCATGGTTTTGGAAGTTTTAGTCCACGGTAGCTAGAACCCATTGCTTTAGGGCCTATGGGAAGGCAGTACATGAAGGCAGGAAGCACGTGGTAGAGGAAGCTTCTCACTTTACAGTACGCAGGAAGTGAAAGAGAAAGGAAAAAGAGGGTTCCCAATATCCTGTTCATGGACACAATTCCAATTATATAACCTCCTCACACTAAGCTACACCTGTTAAATGTTTCACCATCTCCCGATAGGAACAAGCTGGAGACTAAGCCTTTAGCACATGGGCTTTTAGGGGACAACCCAGATCCAAATGATAGGAGTCCTCTCATATTTGAATACATAGCTTCCTCATATAAATAGTAGGCCTTCAAGAGTAGACATCATGGGTTCCATCCATTGCCCTGGAACCTAGAAAAATATATTGCACACAGTTGTTGTTGTTGTTGTTGTTGTTATTGTTGTTATTGTTGTTGTTAGGTGTTGTTGAGTCAGGTCTGACTCATAGCAACCCCATGTACAACAGAACAAAACACTCCTCGACTCTGTGCCAGGTACACTACCTATTTTATGTATAGTTAATTGTTGCAGACACTGTGTCAATCATCTAGCTGAGGGTTTTCCTTTTTTTCATTGACTTGACAGTCTTCCAAACATGATCTCCTTTTCTAATGATTAGTCTCTCCTGACAACATGTCCAAAGTATGTAAGATACAGTCTAGCCATCCTTGCTTCCAATGAGCTCTCTGGTTGCATTTCTTTTAGGGTGATCTTTTGGTTCTTTCTGCAGTCTATGGTTTATTCAATATTGATCTCAAGCACCATAATTCAAAAGCATCAATTCTTCTTCTGTCTCCCTTATGCAACATCCAGCTTTCACAAGAATCTGATGCAACTGAAAGTGTCATGGTATGAATCAGGTGTACTTTCGTGGTCAATGTGACAACTTTACTTTTCAACACTTTAAAGAGGTCTTTTGCAACAGCTTTTCCCAATGCAATGCATGTTTTGATTTCTTGATTGCCACTTCCATGGGTGTTGATTGTAGAAACAAGTAAAGTAAAATCTTGGACAACTTCCACATTTTCTGTTTATCAATAAGTCTCGTACTGACCCGGTTGTAAGGATATATTTTTCTTTGATATTGAGGCACAAACCATACTGAATGCTGTGTTCTTTGATCTTCATCAGTAAATATTTCAATTCCTCTTCACTTTCAGCAAGCAGGGTTGAGTCATATGCATAAAGCAGGTTGCTAATGAGTCTTCCTCCAATTCTGATTTTCAGATTATTTGCAGACAGTAAGTTTCACTAAATATTTGATGAATGATTAATGAATACCTTGATTAATCAAGTACTTATTTGAACTTTAAACTGTGATTCAAAAGAAATTTATTCCAATCTTGACCGTGAGATAAGTCCCTTGTATTCTCTTGAATACGTCACATCTTCTACTCTGGTATTCTATTTCTTCATGTGAGAGATGAATACAGCACCTTGTGTGTTCTGAAGCTTCTTTCAACTCCACCCCATTTAGATTCTGGGTCACAGGTGCACAGCTATGAGGTGGTCAAAATGTTAAAAAAGATAGGCTAGCTGACATGGAAGGAAATTTCATGGAAAGTTCATGTTTCTGAACTATAATTATTCATTAAACAACTTTGCTTTTTCTTAATCTCTCAGAACCTAGGTGATCACTGTTCAACTTTTCTAAGATATTCTATAGCAATTAAAACAAGAGAACAAGTAGAGTGAAAGGGATCAATGAGAGAGAATGAAAGAGAAAGAATAAAGCAGAGAAAGAAGATGGTCAGAGAGAGAAAGAGTCACAGGGAGTCTGAGAGAGACAAAAAAGAGAGAAATGGAGACAGAGATTCTTAGAGTGAGATCAAGGAAGAGAGAAAATCACATAAAATCTGAGAGACAAAAAAAGAATCAATCACAAAAACAGAGGCAGAGGTGAAAAGGGGGAGATAGAAACAGTGAGCTAGAAAGAGAAAAAAATAGAGAGTCACAGAAAGAATCAGAAAAACAGATTCAAAGGTAGGCACAAACAAAACAAGAGAAGAGCTCAAGAGTTGCTGCTAAGACATAGCCACCGAGATCTTCAGGAAGGAAAAAGATAATGAGTCATTTTTCTAACTTTTTAGAATGAACTCCATTGCTGAGATATTTTCCATCTTAGTTATCCTGGATGGGCTGGAGGCCTTGGCTCCCTCCTTTCTCTTCCCTCAACACTCTGCTTATATACAAAGACAAGATTATTTGAGTCCTTAGTCTTGGGTGCTGTTAAATACTCTCTTGTCTTCATTGACAATGTGCTAGAACATGATGTTCCTCTGGAGAGTTCATGTAGGAGACAGTCCCCGCAGCCAAGAACAGCAGGGGCTGCCAGCCATCCTCCTGACAGCACAGCAGAGCCAAGCGTGGGAGCACATTCACACTTCAAATTCATGAGTTCACAACTTCGGTTTAATAGGCACAACAGTGCCAATAGCAAACAAATCCACCCCTGGCCCAGAAGTAGCCCCATCCCCATGCTGATCTCTTCAGAAAGCACTTCCTAAAAATATGAGACTCAAAGCCTGGGGATGATTACACATACTGCAAGTATTTGCTGATCTCTGGATTCACAATGAGAAGCCTATGAGCTCCTTAAAGGCAGGGTAGTTTCATTACTAATTTTGGCCATTCTGAACTTTCAGAGTTTTACAATTTGAATTGTACATTTGCCCATTTGCTTCAACTTGCAGTTTAGCATCAGCAGTGATCTAAGCATCATTTTACTTTTATCTATTTGGCTTTTTAAAATCTCTATCATCTTCCCCATTCTTTCATTCTCCTTTAGCATCCAGGCATCCACTTTCATGTTTACATTGAGTCCCGTACCTGCATTCATCCATGAACATAGTATATGCTATCACTTCTTACCTAAGTGATATCATAGTGTGTATATGTGTATATATATATATATATTCCATCTTACACTATACTCAATGCATTGTTGTATAATAAAAGCACTTAGAGTGGTGTCTGTGATTTAATAATTGCTTAATGATTATTTTGAATAAGATAATGAGTCTTGATTTGTATTTTATTACTCTTTCTTATAACACAATATGACCAATGAATGAGGTTCACACACAAGTTCAGTGCTTCTTATACCAAGTGGGAAGGCACAAATTCCACTTCTGTCATTTTGGGTATACCCAAGAAAGACTTGAACTATCCATAGAAATACAAGGGTAAAGTGAAGTGAATAGATCACCAGAATTAGAATCAGAATCTGGAGGTAAGGGTTAAATTCCTTGGATCTACACATTTATAACTTGGAGTTCTCAATTTCATCATTTCTAAAATATGGGTAACAAAACCTATCTTACTTAACTCTCTGGAGGGTCAAGTGAGCTGAAATTTGGAAAGATTTTAACACATGACAAAAACTTAATCCTCTACCTTTATTTTAGATGGCCAACTCTGTCATTCACTCAGATAACTCAAATAAAAGCAAGTTCATTTTAAGCTTCTTGGGGAACAGTGCCTGGCTACATAGTAGGCACTTAGCATTTGTCAAATGGGGGAATGGGCTAAGTCGCCTCCCTTGACTCTCTCTTTTTGTCTCTTCATTCTGTTACCTATTTGGCCTCTTGCTATTCAGCTTTGTCTTTTTTTCGAGCCTGGTTGTCATGTCTTTGACACAGAAGATAAAATAATTGCTACCTTTCTCACGACCTTCATTGCTCCATTCTCCACTGGACACAGAGAATGCTTAACTTCTGATGTCAACATCACCATCTCTAGAAATTAAGCTCTTTGGGGGATTTGGACCACATATCTTCCTTACTTCAAACTTGCAGTTTTGTATTAAAAACAAATAAATAAAAACAGAAAAATCCATACAACAGGTCATGAGCAAGCAAGGAATTTCTAACCCACACAGATATCAGAGATTTAAAGGGAAACTCTCTGTCCTCAGGGTGCTGGAGAGGTGGGAGGATATAGAGTTACAGAGCTAGACCCAAGAGGAAGAGATACAGTTACAACCACTTGATCAGTCTTGATCCCACCTGTATAGGGTCCCTTCTGGGCCTTTTGACCTTATACCTGGGGCTCATAGGTCAGTCTCTTAAACTGCCAAGAGAAACCAGCGATTGACCCATCTGTGAAGAGGAAGAGACTTTCTAAATATCTAGAAAATTCTAAAGCAGCAGAAGCTCTGCTTTATTTCCTGAGTACTTTCCTTGGTATATCCTGATAATAAAAACTGCTTCAAAGTTCAAGCTACATTTAAGTCTGAATTTCCAAACCTTTTCTGTTAATCCCTTTTTAATTGATATGGAATGTACTCCCAATTATTAATAGAAAGTATAATTTGGGAGATTATTAAATGCTCACATCACATTTCTGCTATTAAAAATGGTTTTAAGTTGTTTTTTTTAAATGAGCTATTTGCTGGTAACTACAGTGTGAACAAAAGGGAAGATTCAAAGACAGTTTCAAATACTGAAAAAGAAATAGCTTTGCTATTGATAAAAATAATAACCTCATGTACAGCAGGAGGTGGTAAGAAAGTCTAAATTTATTGCTGCTGTGTTGAATGAGCAAATGTCACTTCCTTAAAGATGGAAAATTAGTTTTTAAGCCTGGTTTAACAGCCAGAATCTCTGCCTGTCTGCATAAGATTGGATTTTTCAAGGCTTCTATGATGCCCTGGGGTGGGATGTTTTGCATGCAAATTGCACATTATATAATGCTAGAGATGTTATATAAGGAAAAAATGAAGACTGAAGTCTCATCCTTTGCTTTTTCTTTTTCATTCTGCTTTTCAACCTTTCCAGTCCTTTCATTTCAGGTAGCATTTATTGAGTACCTACTGTGTCTTGGGTGCACTTGTATTATCTAAAACTCAAGGCAACAGATAGGATACTTTTTAAGATAGGAACTCAGCTTATAGGCTAATTCTTCTTTCTGTCCTCTACTCTGTAACTCCAACCCTGAACTAGAAGCAAGTTAGCATTAGAGCCAATCTCTTCCATACATGAGGATCAAGGCACATCAGTTATGATGGGGTCAAGAGAGTTGGGGCTATGGGGGGAGTGGGAGGCAAGAAGGGTCCCCTAGACTACGACTGGGTGTCAGCTTCACCAAGATCTTATTCATTCTTCAAGAGTCATTACATCACCCACTGAGTCAAAATGAGATCCACCAAGATTAAGAAAGCTATGGAGAATTTCATCCTATACTCAGATATACATTCTATATACCCTAGACACCTAAAGTTTATTAATTTAATAAGTTATTGTTTTCTTTTATATTTCTGAACTTGCAAAAGTTTAATTTTGAAAAGACTTAAATATTTCAACATAAACATTTAAGACATAAATTTTGTGTCCCTCTTATCACATTTCTCCAATTGTTCAATTGACAGAGCTTCTAAAGACTGACCTGGTTCTCTCTCTCAAGCTCTGAGAGGCTGCAGCCATGGTAAGTGTGGGTGTATAGAAGCAGTACTTCACAAATCAGCATTCAAGAAAGTGCAAGAAAGAGAATCGCAGAGAAGTCTTGCACAAATGTGCAAGGCTCTAGCCCTTGGAGCAACTCCATGCTGCTCTGGAGAAGCCAGAGGAGCAGCCCTCACCCCCGGCTAACTGGCTGGCTATGAAATCAGTGGAGCATCGATGTGCAGAGTCTTCCATGGGCTCCACCCCAGCCACAGCAATCCAGAAACCTATGCTCCAATGCTACACCAGAGAGGTTGCATTAAAACTCACATCTGAGTATTCCACATCCCTGTGGGGTCTTCCGTGAGGATACTGGTCTAAGGTAAATCTCAGAGTCCTGGCCACAGTTTAGGGGGCCAGCACACCCACCCGAAAGAGCTGAAGCCAGGTTTCTCTTCTAATTGCTATTGATAGATGGCACTAGTTTGGTGACAAGCCATCTCCAGGCTTTCACGAAAAGAAATTTTATAAAGTTGTAATCAAGGAAACAAAGACATTACCATTTAAGAGGTCATATTCCTTGTTTGGATGAGATTGCGAGGAAGAAGGGGGTAGATCAAATCCTGAAGCTATAAAACATATGTATTTTTTTCTTCGTCTTATATTTCTAAGTAAATCCAGTACCTTTCCCTATATGTTCACTGAATTTGAACTTGCACATTTAAATATCAGTACAGGTCTAGATCTGAGGGTATTCGATCTAGATACATGAGCAATCCAGAAACTACAGAGGTAAAGGCAAACAGAAACTCACAAGACGGAGGTCCTCCCCCAGGCCACTCTCCTTTCCAAGTCTGTGTTCTGAGCCACATAGCCCATGTTTGCATAAGGTGGGCAGGCGACAGTGATGGCAACCTGTCTCTAGAAGCCCAGAACCTGGGGCAATGCCCCCTCCGATCACAATGAGGCCAGCATGCTAACCTCACTCCGTGAACTTTAGCAAATTCTTAATCCAGATTAGGCTCCAAATGTCTTTTCCCTTAGTGTCCTTCCAGCTCTGAAATTCTGATTCAATAAAACCACTCCATCTCCTTTATTCTTACCACCTTCCTTGGAAGTATCTAAAGAAAATGCATTTTTGAAAATTATAGCAAACTTAGAGTTTAATCATCTTGGTTTCTTTTTGTCTTTTGATCTCTCGTTCTCTCATCTTCTCTGTCTTGTCTTAATCTCTTCCCTTTATGATTTTTGCTCTGCTGTTCAGTCTTTCTCCTTTGCTTTCTGTTGACAGCCAGCATCATCCCCACTCTCTGCCCCTTCCATTGCTAAGTGGGCAGAACGACTTGAGCAAATGTCACAAGTAAGGTAAGTGACTGGAGTCGTCAGCTTGAGCTGCCAAGATAATGTACCACAGAGTTCATGGCTTAAACAACAGAAATCCTTCTCCTCTCCATCCTGGAAACTAGAAGTCCAAGGTTAAGCTGCTGTCAGTGCTGGGTTCTGATGAGACAATTGCACTGTCTCATTGTGTCCTCACAGGGTTTTCCTCTGTGCTGGGAGAGAGGTGACAGAGAGAAAGGGAGAAGGAGGTGGAGGGAGATGGGGAGGAGAAAGAGAGTGCCTCTTTGCTGTCATTTCCTCTTTTTATAAGGACATCAGTACCATCAGATCAGATTAAGGTCCTACTTAACATTTACTACTTCTTTATATACTCTATCTTAAAACACAGTCACACCGGAGGTTAGGCCTTCAACATGTGAATTGGGAGGAGACATAATCCATTCCATACTGGTGATCTAGGTCAAGCTATGTTCCTTTCTGGGCCTCTCACCTTCATCTATAAAATGGGATGATTGGGCCACATGATCATATACCTCTCTCTCTGTATAACAACTTCAGTATGTTCTTCCCCTAGAAGCCAGAAGAGTTTTTGATGTTTCTCTTCCTACATTCTCTACTACCACCTTCACTTCTATCTTCCATTTGGCTCTGTTGAATTATGAGATTTCCCATGGATGCCAAATGTCCCCATTCCACCTGGAAGGAGAGGGGATGGAGATCCTAGATTTCCTGGAAACTGAGCATACCACATAAGTGGTACCAATAGCAACTGATTAGGAAGTTCCAATTCAGCTACCAGAAGAGCTTACAGGCACTTCAGGAACTCAGATGATGGACCCAGGAGCAATGAGCAATAGGAATCTAATGATGACAAATCACATCACAGAAAATGGATCAGCCTTGGGATGAGCTTTATAAGCTAGATCATGAAAGGGACATGGTGGCTTTGATGCTGTAGACTTAAGGGACACGTCGAGCTACAGCCTGATGAAATCATGAAACTGGGAGGCAGGAACTTAAGGGAGATCACAGTTACAGTTACAGATGAAGCTGCAATTTCACAGAGAAGAAACTTAACTAGAAACTCAGAAGAACTCCATGTCAAAGTCTATTTTACTACTTCTATATTTAAAAAAAAAAAATTCTTGCTGACCATGGGTCTTATCCTTAATGTCTTGGTGCACAACACAGCTTGAGTTCACTTGGAGGGTGATAGCACACAGGACAGCATAAGCCTTTTGCTCAGCAACAATCCCATTAATAATTGAAAGAGCATGTAGGGGTGGTTCTGATCAGTGCAGATGGGATATGAAAGGTAGTACCTCACGTCATAGATTGAACCCTCCCTGGCCTTCTTCAGGCCTCATCTCCATATGGGACAAAAATTGAGCTGATATGCACTAATTCAGTCATTCTAGTCAAAATATTTCTATGTTATTGTTAGGTACCATCAAGTCAAGTCCGACTTATAGCGACCCTATGTACAACAGAATGAAACACTATCCAACACTGTACCATGCACATGATTATATTTATGTTTGAGCCCATTGTTGCAGCCACTGTTTCTTCTCATTCTGAGTCATGCCACATCAGCAAAAGGAGGTCCCAGGGACTTTATTCCATTCCCATTATTAAGGTTGACTCTACTTTGAGGAAGCAACTCTTCCCCAACTATCTTTTGGATGCCTCCCAGCCTGGGAAAGGGGCTCATTTTCTGGGCCTATATTTAACAGTACTTCTCTGCTCTTCATAGGGTTCTTGGTGGCTAATTATTTCAAGAGTAGGCTGCTAGATCATTCTCCCTAGTCTGTCTTGGTCTGGAAGCTCAGCTGAAACCAATTCACTATGGGCGGCCCTGCTGGTATCTGAAATACCAATGGCATAGCTTTCAGCATCACAGCAACACACAAGCCCCAACAGCATGACAAGCTGACAGACATATGGGGGAAATGCCATGGTCCAACACTGGTTTACTCTTGCCCTTATGGTCTATCCTTCTCTGCCCACACCTGACAGGTCAAAGGCTCTAACATGCCCATATGTGATTTGGTCTTCCCACTTGGTGTGACAAGTAAGCACGTATTCCAGGCCTTTTCCATGTTATAGTTGTTGTTAGGTGCCACCAAGTTCAGTCCCCCTCACAGCAACACTATATACAACAGAACAAAACAGAACAAAGCATTCCCTGATCCTGTGCCATGTCTAGCACTGTCAGTGCTTATTTGCTATTCATAGGGTTTTCAATGGCTGATTGCTTTGCAAATGCTTCAGGAGTGGGCTGCCAACATGTAGCTCATACCAATATGGATTCAGATTACTTGCTCAGGTGTCCTTCTTACGAGCTTGACTCAACTCTTTCTGTTCTCAGCCTGGACCTAAAGTCTCTAAGTCTCAAGATTCAAATACTCAAAGGTTACCTTGTTCTGGTGTCATCTGGAATTAAGGGTGGGATGCTGTCTTCTGTATTCTTCATGCCAAGAGAGTAATACCAACCAGAGAGGCTTTTTCAACAACCCCATAACCCTTGTTCCTTACCTCATGTCTGGAACAGAAATTGTACTTCACTGATGACAGACTGAGACTCTACTATTAGTACTTAAAGGAACTACCTTTTATATATCTACATTTACTTTTCCCATCTCTACAAGAGGTTAAACCTCGTGAATTTGATAATTACACCTAAAATTTCTAACTAAAAAGGAAGAATCAAACTGAAGTTACTGATGTGGATTCTTGAGACAGTTCAGGCAGGAATGTTCTATTTTTGAGTTAGTAGTGTTGGAAAAGCTGATATAGCCTCAGTGTACTCATTGTCCCTCCCTAATGTATCATTCCAATGCACTGGCTCCTGGAACACACCACTTGTGCATTGCTGTTCTGAGAATCATCTGTATCAGACTGACAAAAAAATTAAAAATACTACAACATAGAAAATGTTCTGAATTTGCTTCTTCAAGGACATTTTCTTACAAGGATAATGCAAATGGTTTCTATGAATATCTGACTAACACAATATTTAGTTCCTAGCCCTATTTTAACATCTCTTTTTGAGGCTTGAAGTAAGAATAGCTACTCTAAGCATTTAAGCAAGGGGGCTTTCACTGAAGACCTCAAAGGACTCTGTGAATAAGGATCACATGTTTATTAGCAATCTATGGTTTCACTTAAACTTATTATCATTGAAATGCTTTGTGCTCTTTGGTTTCTAAATTGTGGGCTTTGTTTTTCTTAATATCAGTAACAATGCAATAATAAATAAGAAATGGCCATGAAAAATCTGTTGAACAAACCGTCACTTTTCTGAGTTTCAAGATGGTAGAAGAAGGGAGAAAAAAAAGTCCTTGGAAATATTCTTTCTTGAGAGCTATGTTCAGTTTTTAACCATGGGGTAAATACTCAGAACCTAGAAATGTGAGACAAAATCTTCCCCCCCCCATGAATAGCCTTCAGAGACAGCTGTCAAATATTCCCAGTTGTCCACCTTCTAAGGACTTCATGGCTGCCATATGTTTGGGTGGCCATGTGGTCAGGTGGGCCCTGTGTCTTACTTGTGAACAAAAGTGTGTGCATCACTTCCTGCCTGAGCATTTTAATGTCAATATAAAACTCCACTTCCTCTGCCATCATGGTTGGCTGTGTTCTAGACAGAGGTCGTTCCCCTGTTCCCGTGATTAGCCTACTAATTAGTCACCTTTGAGTTAATCAAAAAGGAGATTATCTTAGATGAGTCTGACATATTCAAGCGGGCCCTTTGAAAGGAGATGAAGTATGAAGAGATACCCTTCCACTGGCCTGGAAAAAATCAAATGGCCAGTAAGATAAAAGGACATTAATCATACAACCATAAGGAAGTGACTTCTGAAAAAAAAAAAAAAAAAACAACACCATGAGTTTAGAAGAGGACCCTCCCTGGATGCTTGAAACTCTGAATAACAAGAGGGAGGAGCTGAAATCCAATGTGAGAGAATATGGAAAATGGGTCATTGAACCTATCAAGTCCTACAAACATAAAGCCCCTTCAAGTTCCATTTGAACAAATGTCAATGCCTTAGTGGCAATTATCTAAAGGGGATGTGAGGCTGAAAGAGCAATAGTGGCTTTCAACGTGAAATTGAGAACGGAAGATAAGACACCATGCAGCAGTCAGCAAGTCGTTAGTCATTACTCACCAACATGTACTTGTTACCCAAATTCATTATTGTAAGACGTGCTACAGGTGGAAAACACAAATAGACTTCAAGAGACAAGATGTTAGGAAAGCAAATTTTTTTTAAAATTCCCATCACAGACTTTATATAATTAAAATATAGGGTAGTGAAAGATATTTCCCATCCATGGTATGATAAGTTGAAAAGCAACACTGAGTCCTTCACTGGTGTCTGATTTTTGTCTGAAAAACCTAAATCTAAGCAAGGTGAGAGCATGGATGTTCCTTGTATAGTGAGGCCCTTGGTGTATATTTCTTGCCTCTCCCCTGGCACTTAAGTGCCTGACTTATGCTCTATCCATAAGGAGCTGGTGTTTCATGAATAAATCATCTTCTTTTGCCCTAATTCCTTTGCTTGCATTGTTCTTGGTTTTCTAATCTTCCTATTTGGATTACTCCCAAGTGTCCTGCAAAACTCAGCCTGGAGTTTTCTATCCTTCTTACACTTCCCTGATACCCCAGGATTCCCAGATGTTTCTTTTAATGCACCTTGCAACATCCGCTCCGCACACATTTTCCATCCCTGATTATAATGTTTGCTCATCTGTCCCACTAAACTGTGAGTTCCTAAATTGCTTGAATGGTAATGTTGCTTCAAGTAACACTGTTAGCACTAATTCCTGACAAATCAGTAAATGCTGAATAAATATGTATTGGGTGTCAAAATGAAAGAATGAATGAAAATCATTGAGATTCAGTATCTCAAGTCCATTTTGTAGTTGTAGGGAAAGATTCTGAGACCCTTTGGGGTTATTTTGAAGTTTACTTCATATATTTCAGATTTGAATATCTCCCAGGGAGGTTATCATTGCTAATGTAAGGCCTCATTTTCACAGAAAGACCACTTAAAAGAACTACACAGATTTGGATGCATGTGTTTACTAAAATGAGCTTCATTATCTACAGTTGCTCTCTCTTCCCTGTGAGTCTATTTTTCTTCAACTGCAGAGCATATAGTAAATAGAATCGTAGGTTTCCAAAATCACTTAGAACTACAGGTCAGTGAAGTTAGACTCCAGGATGCAAGGAAGGAAATTTCCCAAATGAGCATACTGCACAAAGTAATAAATATATCTTGTCATTATTTTTGTGCCATTATGTACTGTGAACTTTCTAAAGTGATACATAAAGCAACATAGAAGGAGGAAAATAGCATGGAAACCATGACATGTATAACTGCTTTAAGAATCTTTCAACTATTTCCTCATCAAGAAGTCTGTTGGCTTTTGGGTCTAGCTAATCTTGCAAACTCCCTGGGAGACCTAAGTTTCATCATAGAAATAGACAACAACGTGTCCCAAGGTTCAGAACCCCAATCTATACCCAAGTTCCCAGGAACAACTTCCTATGACTCCTATGACTTCCATTTACTTGTGACTTGGAATCAAAGAACCAAGTTCAAGCTCCTTCTAAATTTTATCCTCAGAGTATTTTCCTAACACATCTAGATCCATAGCCAAAATGCTTCCTTTAAACAAAAGTTTTCCTTTTAATGTTAAACTTTAAAACTTGAAAAGTTATCACTTAATGAACCATATCATTAGAAGCATATATCTGAGGGAATATTATAAAAAGGCAGAAACCTTCAATATAATTTTATCACTTTTTTCCTCAAGCAACCAACCTTCTCATTTATGTTTGGATAACACTTACATAAAAATGAGTTTGTATTTAATGGCTGCAGGGTGCTCTGAGGCAGGACAGTGGGAGAGAAGTTCTAAAGTATATTCATAAAAATAATAATGGTGCAGTATGTTTAAGCATATTTCATAATTCATAACAAGCTTTTGCATTTTCTCTTCCTTGAACTCTCAGAGCTGTTTTATAAGAGTTGGCCAAGTAAGCAAGTATAAAACACTTACTGGAAAGAGTAACGCTTTTAAAATTAGACAGCCTAGCTCCAAATTCTAATGATGTCATTTATTAGCTGTATTGGTCTTTGACAATATGTCAAGTTGATTTTAACTAAGATACCAATCTCATGCTTGCATTATTCACTCAAGAAGCACTTACTGAGTGTCTGTCATGTTTTGTTGCTGTTAGGTGTCCTCAAGTCAGGTCCAACTCATAGCAACCCTCATATGGTTTTCAATGGCTAATTATTTCAAGATTGCTTTGGGAGTGGATTGCCATGTCCTTCTCCCACTTTTGCAGTGCTGGGGATCGAACAAAGGGCCTCAGGAAGTGCAGAGCAGAACTCTACCAGAGCTAAACTCCAGTCCATCACGTCTTAGGTACCTGTATGAGTTTGAGGATACAAGTGATGTATGAGAAAAAAAAAGGAAGACAATTACATTCATAAAAATTAATATAAAGTAGACGAACTGTCATAGATGAAGTTCCTAGCATAAATGTGAATATTTCATACAATTCTACTTTATAGATGAGGATAAGTTCTGAATAATTATATGATTTGTCCTTGGTCCCACACCTAGTAAGCGATAAAAAGCTGGTAGACATATCAGCCAAGGTCCAGGCAAAAAAACAAAAACAAAAACAAAAACAAAACTTCAGCTGGGATTCTGGAAGAAACTTTGTCAGGATATAGTTGTTTACAGAAGAGTCAGTTAGGTTAAGGGAGTCCAAAAGAAATATTGAGGGACCCTGAGACTAACAATGGCCAGAGGTAATTAATAAGCCCTAGATATAAGAGGGAAAGAGGAGATGAAATGGAAGGTCCACCAAATAAGAGCTGTGGTCTTGAAAGAACATAGCCCTTACCTAAACCACTCTGAAGTGGGGATGGTGCAGAAAGAATAAACCTGAGACTCACTCTTTCTCCATCCACTACTCTCTTATTGACATCTCCCATCAGACTAAACTTGAAGAAAGCTGTAGAACAAGGGAGCCCTGTTATTAAAATCTATAGAGCTCAGCCTCTTGAAGCACAGAGAAGTATGGAGAGAGACAGAATTTGCCTTTGTCTTCTAAAAATTAACACCGCTTTGTTTATTTACTATCCTTACCTTCTCTCCAGACCCACAAAATCCCATCAGTGATGGCACCTAACTTGAAATCCATGATCCATGATTGACATCAAGTGCAGATATGGATGAAGTTACTTAGGTGCTCTCCTTTACTAAAGGTCTTCCTAATCCAGAGAACTGTGAACTAAAAAATAAGTTTTAAGTGTCAACAGTCAATATTTTAAGATAGGAGAAAAATAATTGTAATATATGCATTTAAAACTAATTTTAATGAACACATTTAAAAAGCCACAAGAGATACATAGCCATCTGGTTCATAGTAATTCTTAAATTCAGCTTGGCACATGTCAGATGCCCTCTCCTAGGATCAGGGAATTTTCCTTGATTGGGTTTGTGTATTGTAGCCTGGAGTTGATCATTAGTTCACTGTTCTTTTCAACACATGGTTCTGTCCTTTCAGTGGATGAAAATGGAAGTAGTTTCTCTCACTATACCTCCTAATGAACAAATTAAAATTGTGCTCTTGTACAACTAATTTGGGCTTGACTGGCTTAAAGCGCCCATTTCTTAAGAGAAAATGCCTCCACCACAGACTATCCTATACCACCATTAAACAAGTAGCTGAGACTGGCGCATGGCCTTCCATACCACTGAAACTACACGCAAAAAAGGAAAGCTGCTAAACAGGCTGGGGGTGACTGATCTTGTGATAGCTGTGCACCACTGTGGCAAAATGCCTAACAGAACAACTTAAGGAGGAAGGATAGGTTCATGTGGCTCATGGCTTAGAGCATCACAGTCCATAGTGGTGGGGAGGCATGGAGGAGCAGCTGCCAGTAGGGTCTGTAGCAGAGTACTTCACATCATGGTAACCAGGAAGCTGAGAGAGCTTACAGGAACTGGGGTTCTAGGTAAAGTTTCCAAAGGCATGTCCCCACTGACTTACTTCTATAAGCTAGGTCCCACCTTCCAAATTTCACAAACAGTGCCTCCTCTGAGAACCAAGCATTTAAAGACCTGACCTTTGGTGGGCATTTTATATTCAAATCATAACAGACCCTAACAATCAAAGTGGTATTGGCTTACAGTATACCACGGGTCAGGGAAGCATATGTCTGAGTAAAGTCCCCTGCAGTACTTTTGTTTTCCTATGTCCTATGATAAAAGTTAGTAGAAAACTACAAACACTCAATATATACAGGACAACACAAAGGATAGACCTTTAGGAATAGATATTTGAAGAAAGAAGGCAAGAAACAATACTCATTTGAGGTACTTACTAAGGGCAAATGGAATATGAAATGAGGTAACAGAAGTTACAAATAAAATCCATAATCATGTAACCATTTGTGAATTTGAATTCCATGCAGCTACATCTTGGCTTTTGCCCCGGCCCGCGGGGCTGTTCAACAGGGACCTAGAGTAGGGGGCGAATGAATGAGAGAGAGACAAGAGACACAAAGGATGAGAGCAAGACAGGCTGTCTGATCAAGCTCCAAAGTCTTTAATTTTCCGATGTAGCTTAAATACATATGGAGGGGAGAGGGGCGGGGCAGGAATGTCCCAAGGGCCGGGGGATTCTTCAGAAGTCTTCAGCTCCTCCTGTAACCCTGACAACCGCTTTCAGATGGTAATTTCAATTCAAAGGTCACAATGTCCTGTGGCTCAACATCTGCTATTTTCACCACACCCTGCACCTTTCATCAGGTAAAAGTAAAAAGTAAAAACAGTAAAAAAAAGTAAAAAGTTACTTATGGTCTTGGCTCCTGGCAGGCTTTGATATAATAATATTTATTTGCACATAAAATAAGTAATTTTTTTCATTTTATCTATCTTATTACCCCCCCCCAATTGGATACACAAAGTTAACAGTAGTTGACTTTATGGCTTAGTATTTGAGTTTTCAAATAGCAAAAGGAGAGTGTAATCAAGCTAGAAGTATAAATGCCAAGTAATAGGAAAAAATAGCCTATGAAGCCTTTTGTAACCTATTTTGGGGATAGACTTAACATACTTTTAGCTTTACAAGTGATAGACACATTATGTAAAGTTGAAACATGATTTTGTAATTAACGTCAGAGCTTAATGTTTTAGGAAATAGTAAGTTTATATGAATTCCACAGTGACAATGGGTGGACAGTGCTACATTTTGCTTGATCAAGCAACCCGGGAATTGCCATTCTTCAAATCATGTTCCATATAAAGTACTAGGATGAAATTGGCCAAAAGAGTAAGCTTGTATGCAATTCAGAGGCCATGCTTGCCTAAACTCACTATAGCCAGACCCAGTGACAAATAGATGCAGACTGTCTGACAGTCTCTACCACAGGCCAGATACTTAAGGCCATCTTAACCTTCCAGCACAAATCAAGCATCCAATCTACTGCCATCTCATACGTGGCTATAGGTGAGGCCAGCAGAAAAATCATTTGTATGACACCAGATCGAATTATAGACTCATAGGATTGTGAGCAAATAAAATGGTCTTCATTTTAATGTTGAAACTACTAAGCTTGTGGGTGATTTCTTATGTAATAGTAAATAATATGCTTGGTTATTAATAGTGGCAGAAGTTAGTAAATGTTTTAAATAAAGTCAATATTTCAATAGGTATTTTAAATATCGTGCTCCTGAGCTAGTGGCAAAAGTAAATAAATTTATTAACGCTCATATAAACTTCCAAGGATTTTTATTTCTACCAGCTCAGTGATGATTCATATTGAACAGTATTGTGTATGTGTTTGTGTGTGTGTGTGTGTACGTGTGTGTGTGTGTGTACATGTTCAATCTCTAGCACTATTAAAAACAGATCCACATTATTTAGGTTTAACCCTCAGCTCATTTGTTTACTGCTATTTCACACTGGACAAGTTTCTTAGCTTCTTTTGACTCATTTGTTCATCTATAAGATTAAGTTAATAATTTACATATCTCTAAAGCTATTGCAAAGATTGAGTGGCTTAGATCTAAAACTACTTAGAATAGTGCTGGGCATGTGTGAAGTGCTCAAGAACCGAGTATTTGAAATTATATAATAAACCTCTGCCTTGGTTTCTTCATCTAGAAAAATAACAATCATCAATCTCCCAGGCCTATGAAAATTTCAGAAAGAATACTGGCAAAAGATCTTAGCACAAGTCCAGTTTACCAGTTTTTCCTCCTTCATTTCTTCTCTTCTTCATTCCTTTGCCTCATAAAAAAAAAAAAAAAAACCTGAGAGCTTCATGGCATCACAACCAGGAAACCTATTCTTATTAAAGTCATATGAAGATCAAATGAGAATACAAATATACATGTGAAATATTCTTTGCACAGAAAACGACTGCAAGGATGAATTTTGCCTTTCCTTTCCTTTTCCCTGGAGGCTTGAAACCTGAACAAAGCAAAAACTTCACTGCTTCTAAAGAGATAAGGGGTCTCTCCCCTAATCATGCACTTGGGAGCAAACCCTTATGCTAACTACCTGGTCTCTCTGTGCCCCCATTTGTTCATCTGAAAAATGGCAGTTATAATGCTACCTATGACAGAGGCTGATTATGGATGAATACAACTGGAAAAACATAACAGAAGGAAAGACTCAAAAGAAAATGCCAAAGACAAGTTCCGATCATGCCACTCCTCTGCTCCAAACTCCTCAGTCTCCCCATTGTATAAAGACAGAAGACCTTATAGCTTGTCTTCCAGAGCCTTCTGCAGTGTAGAAAAGCCACATTTTTAGCCCTAGTTCATCCCAAGTACTATATCCTTCATTAACACCAAAGCTCCTTTTATTCTCCAAATGTATGCTGGACTCCAGTCTTCCAGTCTTGGCTCATACCTTGCTTTCCTTCCTGAAGAATCTTCCCTGAAACACTTTCCATACACAAAATGTTTTACTTGAAGACTTCCTAGTATGCCAGTTAAAACTTGTAACTCTCTCCTATTCATTCCCATTATACTTGGTTGTACTATCATTCAAATAGGAATTACACTATCCCAGGGATTAAAATGCAAGGGACTCTTCTCCTTTATCTGTCTATCTTTGGAGAGAAAAGATGATGTCATATTCTTTTGTGTGTGTGTTATTGGGTTGTTGAACCCAAGGCCTCATGCATTCTTTGCAAAGATTCTTATCACTGGGCTGTACTCTCAGCCCCTTTTTAATTTTTATCTTGCCACAAGGTCTTGCTAAGTTACACAGGCTGCCCCTGGCCTCAAACTTACAATCTTCCTGCCTCCACCTCCTAAGTTGGTTACAGGAGTGTGCCATTGTGCCCAGCTATATATTCCTTTTTGACACTCTTTATTGCAGGTAGCATATTGGCTGTCCCATCTTATATGTTTAATATTTCTTCTGTGAATTGAAAACTAAATTGGCTTGAGATCTCAAATATAAGAAAGAGTGTTGATTGAGGATTTCAACAAATAAGTTATATAATTTCAAAATATGTTTTAAGAAAAGCAGATGTCTAGAGCCTGCACCTAATCCAATTAAGGAAAAAATTAGTGCAACTGAAAAATGATAAATAATGTAAAAGGACTTTAATTGTGTTTTAGATTGCCTAGTTACAACCTGACCGTTATGGACAAATAAACAATAGTTGTCAACGTTGGTGAGGTGTAAATGCTAACTAAATATAGCAATTTGAATGAGATTGCAGTTCGTAAATAGTATTGATTTTTTGTTTGTATTAGAGTAAATTGCTATTAGAAAATAGCCTTGCAAGTCAATGGTTCTAATTTAAAACCTAATTATTCTAATTATTCCCCAGACCTATCATAGTATATTCTATTCATACATCGCAGGAAAGCATCCTGAGCCTATATGCATATAAATTGCACTAGAATCCCGAACATGTGTAGTTTGCAGCTCATAACTTTCTGCTTATGGGCACCCTACTCAAGTCAAACCTCCTCTTCACATGGAAGCATCTCAACTATGCTTGCTTGAGTTTTCTTATGGGACACTTCCTGTGACTAGCACAGGTCAGCCTGAGCACCTGCATCTGCATCATTATATATTTCATGTGAATTAATATCTAGTTCAAGTCAGGGTAAGACAATGTGAAAGTGACAGGGCTAGAAAGTTTGCTCTCTGTGTTCAGGGGTTTCCAACTTGAGCTCAGACTTGCTCGGGTATGTTTAGGCAGATGGGTATACAGACACCAGAAAGCAATTCCTAAGCAGAGACTAAAGAAAGTATATTTGCCTGGGTATTTTGAAGTAGACACAGGAAGAAGAATACTTTGCAGTTACTTGTCTCCCAGCCGCAAGGACTCTCACCATCCCTGAAAAGAAAAATAGTACCTAGGTTTGTCTTGAAGGCACAAGGACACAGCCTTCTGCTCAGGTGCTTAGTGGAGATGATATGGGGAGGTGACGCCTTCTTCTACACCTCAAAGTACTCTGATGTCTTCAGGAGGGAGCATATGCTCCATTCTCTCCCATTCAAGACTCATAGATTTGGGAGATGCAATAGCTTTGGTGGGGATATCAGCATTCTCCATCTGGCTGTGGCAGGATGAAGTGAAGCTTCCCAGTGCTTTATACACAGAGAGTGTCAATAAGAAGGAACCAGAGCAAATAAGTGAGAAAGGAAGAACTTAGTTTACTACACATAAAACATGGATGCTTCAAGAATCCAGGAAAAGGGAGGAATAAGCCAGATTGGAGGTCATTACTGTAATTTCAGCCTTATTTATGCAAACCTCAGGCTGGATACTGGAGAAACTCTTCACATAAAGACCAGATGAAAGAATCACTGTCTTAGAAAAGACAAAGGGAAGACTCTCATTTGGAAAAGGGGAGTTGAAATATTAAGCAAGTCTAGGGAAGACAGTGGATGGAAGTCATAAAGAAATTCTAGCCACTTAGACAGCAAGGAGACTTGACCCACAAGCAGACTAGCTGCCACAGTGGCAGTGAGCTAGTTCTCACTGGAAGTATATAAGGGAGGAGACTGGATCTCATCAAAGATGCTAAGCTAATTCTTGGGCCAGGTGGAAGACTAGCTGCCATATGGAACTAAAAGAGGCTAACTCGGTATGATTCCAGAGAAAAATAAGACAAGTTGGTTTAAGCTACAAAGAAATTTTTGCTCATTAGAAAAGACTTATTACCAACAAAGAAGGGCAGCCACAAGGGTTGATAAAATAGTTATTTTATCACTCAGCCTGTTCAAGCAGAATTCAGCTGACTATAAGATTGTTTTAGTCTGGATAAAGTTATGAAAATGTGTGTGTGTGAGGGGGGTGTTTAAGTATTGTCTTCACAGCTAAACTTTCTTAGCAGATAAACTGATGCTTAAATTTTTAGTCATGATGATTGATTGTTATGGCTTGAATGGCAAATGCCCTCCACCCCAAGTCTGATGTTTGAAGGTTTGGTCTCCAACATATAATGCTGTTTTGGGAGGCTGTGGAACTTTCGGAGACAAGACTCAGCTAGCTGAAGGTCACCCAGTCCCTGGTTCTGGTCTTTTTGCTCCTGGTCTGCAGTAATGTGAAGAGTTCTCTATCATAGGCCATCTCTTTGGACATGCCTTTCCTGTCACTATGAACTGACACTTCCTAATATTATGAGTCAAATGAATCTTTCCTTTTCAAGTTGTCTTTGTGAGATATTTTGGTCACAGTGATGCAAATCACAGAAAGCTGACACCAGCAGAGTGGGGTCATTATTGTACCAAAACATGAGCAAGCCTCTGGAGCTGGTTTCCAGGAAGCATTTGGAGAGTTTTGGAATGCAAGCTACAGAAGCCCTAGAATGCTGTAAGCAGAGATTAATGGGGAATTCTTGTGGGAATTTAGAAAACCAGAACCCAGACAGAAATGCTGACTGTGCTCATGAGGTTTCAGATGGGAAGGAGGATGCTATGGGGGATTAGACGAGAGGCCATTCATGTTACATTCTGAAAAGAATTTGAAAATATTTTGTCTTTGTTCTGAAAATTTGAGTGTGTCTGAATTCCAAAGTAGTGGATTAATTAATTGAGTGGAGGAAAGTTTTCAAGAGAGCATAGCCTTGAGACTGTGGCGTGGTTATTATTGGCTACTCTTAGCTAGATTTGTAATGAGGAAAAGGAGTAATAAGCAAAACAGAAAGAAATGACAAATGTGCAGTTTGGCCAGAAAAAGAGCCCTCTCAGTTAAAGCAGTAGACAAAGAGACTTTGGTTGTTAATGAGATTACCACCATTGAAGAGAATCCCCAACGTGACAATAGGAAAGATGCCTTGAGGGCAAATTAGGAATTGCCTAGACTCTTCCCATTGAAGTCTCCAGGGTGTGAATCTAAAAACTCATTTGAGAAACTCTTTTAACAAGGGAGAGGCAATGCATCTGGCTTCGAAAGGATGGCCTAAGGAAATGCTCTCCCAGGCTTTGTCACCCAGGCACTCAGACATTGCTGCATCTGTGGTCCATGGGGTCCAGGCTATTTCTCATTCTGCCAGCAGAACCTGGGATCATCCATGTTGCACTGGTTTTTCAGACATACAGAATTCAAGGGTAATGGAGTCATGAAGGCTTGCATCAAGGTTTTTGAGAAAACCCTGTGAGAACAGGCAATGTGTAGCATGGCCAGATTCCCTGTGGGAAACCCCTGAGTATGTGATGCAGGAAGCTGTGAAGGTGAAGCTTTAGCTGCAATGGAGACCCCATAATGTTGGATTGCTAGGAATGTGGAACATCTGCCAAGGAAAGCTGCCAGCAAGGAGTGAAGCTGGCCTAAGACAGAGGCCACAGAGGTGGGGCTGCCCAAGGATGCTGGAGACCAGATGATACTCCGACATATGCCAAATGTCAGACACCGAGCTACAGCATTTAATATTTGCCTTGTTGAGTTTTATTCTTGCTTTGGTCCAACCTTTCCTTGCTATGCCCCCATTCTTCCATTTTGGAACGGGAATGTTTATGCTTTGTCATGCTATGTTGGAAGTATGTAACTTGCTTTTGTTTTTATAAGATTTCACAACTATGAGATTGCCTTGAGTCTCATCAGAAACTGTGGGATTGTTTTGAGTAATGTTGGGAGTGGTAAGACTACAAGAACCCTTAAAGCTGAACTAAATACATTTTTCACTATGAGATGAACATGAGGTTTGGGGGCCAGGGATATGATGTTATGGTTTGATATAAAATAGTCTCTACAAGTTTGAATTATTGATCCCCAGCTAGTGGTGCTATTTGGGCAGACTCTGGAACTTTGGGAGGTGGGATCTACCTAGCAGAACAAGGTCACTAGGGAAGGGCCTTTGAAGGTCATATCCAGCCCCCAATAGTTCCAGTCTCACTCTCTGCTTTGTCTACTACGATGTGACGATTTCTTTTCTCTTATAAACTCTGCCATAGGCCCTGATGCCTATTCCTCAGCAAGGCCTTCCCAACCACTATGGGCTGAAATTCTCAAACTGTGAGCCAAATAAGTCTTTTCCTACCTAAAGTTGTCCCTGTCAGTTATTTTAGTCAAATCAATGCAAAAGCTAAGTGATAAAATAATGTAGATGTTATAAACAATAGCAGAATTATATAGCACTTACTATATGTCATCTACTGTTTCAAGCACATTAAAGGCACAATCAGCAAGTCTAGCATGATGGTGCACACCTGTAATGCCAGTGACTCAGGAAGCTGAGGCAGGAGAATTGCAAGTTTGAGACCAGAGGCAACATGCATAATGTATAAAGAAACTGTCTCAAGATAAAGTATTTTTAAAAAGGATTGAGGTGCAGCTCAGTGGTACAGCACCTTCAAAGTATATGCAAGCTATGAGTTCAGGCCCCCAGTACTTCAAAAATAAAATAAAATTAATTAAACAAATGTACAGTTCACCCTCCTAATCCATGGATTTTACATCCACAGATTCAACCAACCACTGACCAAAAAGTATTTGAAAAATAAAATTGTGAACATGTACGAACATTTTTTCTTTTCATTGTTTCCTAAACAACACAGTATAACCACCAGTAAATATGGCTATTATTCAAATTTACACACCTATCACTAAGACCACAAATGAGGAAAGGGAAGATTTTAACCAGCTTCCACAATCTGAAATAGATCGAACATGCAATCAGGATGTACTGATAATTACTGGTGACTGGAATGCAATAGTTGGAAACAAAGAAGGCTTAATAGTTGGAAAATACGGCCTTGGTGACAGAAATAATGCTGGAGATCACATGATAGAATCTTGTCAGACCAATGACCTTTTCATTGCAAATATATTTCTTTACCACCAAAACAGCTATTACACACATGAACTTCAGCAGGTGGAACATACAGGAACAAAATTGACTACATTTGTAGAAAAAGGTGATGGAAAAGCTCAATACCAAATGGCAGAACAAGACAAACTGCTGATTGTGGAACAGACCATCAGCTGCTCATATGCAGGTTCAAACTAAAACTGAAGAGAATTAGAACAAGTGTACAAGAGCTAAGGTATGATCTTCACTATATCTCACCTGAGTTCAGAGACCATCTCAAAAACAAGTTTATGGCATTAGACACTAATGATAGAAGACCAGATGAGTGTGCCATGACATCAAAGACACCACTCATAAGGAAAACAAAAGGTTATTAAAAAGACAGGAAAAAAATAAAAGACCAAATTACATGTCAAAACAGACTATGAAATTTGCCCTTGAGCATTGAACAGTTAAAATAAGTTAAGAAACCAAATGAAAGATTTCAAAGTGCAACTTGAGAAGACAAAATCAAATATTTTAATGATGTGTGCAGAGAGTTGGAGACAGAAAAGAGAGGAACATGTTCTGTTTTTCTCAAGCTTAAGGAATTGAAGAAAAAAGTCGAGCCTCAAGTGACAGCAGTGAAGGATTCTGCAGGGAAAATAATAAATGATGCAGGATACACCCAAAGAAGATGGAAATAATACACAGTCATTATACAAAAAAGAATTGGTGGATGACCAACCATTTCAAGAGGTTGCATATAATCAGAAACCAATGATATTGAAGGGTGAAGTGGAAGCTCTCTTGAAGGAAATGGCAAAACACAAGACTCCAGGAACTGAGTGAATAATAATAGAGATATTTCAACAAACAGATGCACTACTGGAGGTGCTAACTTGTTTATGCCAAGAGATTTGGAAAAGAGCTACCTGAACAACTGACTGGAAGAGATCCATATTTGTGCCTAATCTCAAAAAAGGGGATCCAATCATATGTGGAAACTATCTAAAGATATCGCTAATATCACATGCAAGGAAAATTTTACTAAAGATCATTCAAATGTGACTGCCACAGTATGTAGACAGGGAACTGCTGGAAAATCAAGCCAGGTTCAAAAGAGGGTGTGAAACCAGGGGCATCATTGCTGATGTCAGATGAATATTAGCTGAAAGCAGAGAATACCACAAAGGTGTCTATGTTTTATCGACTATGCCAAGGTATTTGACTGAGTGGTTCATAAAAAATTATGGCTAACACTATAAAGAATGCGAATACCAGAGTACCTAATTGTACCCAGGAAGAATCAGTACATGTATCAGGAGGTAGAAGTTTGAACAGAACAAGGAAAAACTGCTTGGTTTAAAGTCAAGAAAGTTGTGTGTCAGGGTTGTATCCTTCCACCATACTTCTTCAATTGCTATTCTGAGCAAATAACCTGAGAAGTTAGCCTTTACGAGGAAGAACACAGCATCATGATTGGAGGAAGACTCACTAACAACCTGCATTATGCAGATGACACCACTATGCTTGCTTAAAGTGAAGAGGATTTGAAACATTTACTGATGAAGATCAAAGAACACAGCCTTCAGTATGGATTGCATATCAACATCAACAAAACAAAACTCCTTACAACTGGATACGTAAGCAACTTTGTGATAAATGGAGAAAAGATTGAGGTTGTCCAAGATTTTGCTTTACTTGGTTCTACAATCAACACCCATGGAAATAACAGTCAAGAAATCAAAAGACGCATTGCATTGGGAAAAGCTGTGGCAAAATACCTCTTTAAAGTATTGAAAAGTAAAGAAGTCACATTGAATATGAAAATGCACCTGACTTATGCCATGGTATTTTTAGACACATCATATGGTTGTGAAAGCTGGACATTGAATAAGGAGACAGGATTACAATAGATGTTTTTGTATTATGATACTGAAGACAAATATTGAATATACAATTGTTGTTGTTGTTAGGTGCCATTGAGTCGGTATCCAACTCATAGAGACCCTCTGTACAACAGAGGAAACACTAGAAACACTATTGTCAGTGCTTCTCTGCTGTTCATAGAGTTTTCAATGGCAGATTGATTTTTGGGAGGGAGTTGCTAGGTCCTTCTCCCAAGCCTACAGCTTCTGGTGTTCCCAGGCGGTCTCCCATCCAGGTACTAACCAGGCCCGACCCTGCTTAGCTTCCAAGATCTAATGGGATCGGATGCCACATGGCTATAGCTGCAGGCTGAATATACCATAGACCACCAAAAGAACCAAGAGATCCATCTAGAAGTGCAACCAGAGAGCTCCTTGGAAGCAAGATGGCTAGATTGTGTGTTACATATTTTGGTTGTGTAGTCAGGAGGGGCTAATCTCTGGAGAAGGAAATCATGTTTAGAAAGCGCCAGGTCAATGAAAAAAAAAAAGAAGAGAAAACCCTCAACTAGATGAATTGACACAGCGTCTGCAACAATGGGCTTTAACATAAATAAGATTGTGTGCCTTGCACAGAACTGGGGAGTGTTTTGTTCTGTTGTACATATGGTAGCTATGAGTCAGACCTGACTCACTGGCACCTAACAACATAGCATTTGCATTGTATTAGGTTTGGACTGGAGTTTAGCTCAGTAGATAGAGTGCTGTTTGGTACTCTCTGAGGCTCTGGGTTCGATCCCCAGCACCATCTGAAATGGGAGAAGAACTAGACAGTCCATTCTCAAAACAATCATCCATTAAAAACCCTATGAATAGCAGAGAAGCACTGACAATAGTGCTGTGCATGGCACAGCATCGGGAGTGTTTCATTCCATTGTACATAGAGTCACTATGAGTCAGACCTGACTTGACAGTACCTCACAACAACAAAGATGATTTAAATTATATTATAGTATGTTCACAGGTTATATGCAAATACTACACTATTTTATATACAGGGAACTTGACCATCTACAAATTTTTGCTATTTTCAGGGGTATCCTAGAACTAATCCCCCTGAAAGACAATCCCCCACATACAGAAAGACAATTATACTAACTCATTTTATTCTTATACAACCCTGTAAGACAAGTACTATCATTCTTCCCATTTTGCAGATGAGAAACTGAGGCAAGGAGAGGTTAATTACTTGTCCTAGTTCATATAACTTATCACCAGAATCATACCCAGGCATTACATGTCTGTTAAACATATTCAGAACCACCACACCACACAAGGTAAAGTGGGATGGGAGGAGTGAAAACTCACTTATTTAGCTTGACAACTTCTTCATGGCTTTATGGTAAATAGAAGCTTGTCTCAGAGAAAAATCTCTTTTTATCTTCTAGATGGCAAGTTATCCTATGAGAAACTCATTAGCAAAAATAGAAAGAGGGAGGGAGGGAGGGAAAAATAAAAGAAAAAAGGAAGACAGGAAGGCAGGAAGGAAGGGAGATGGGAAGGGAAAGAAGAAAAGATACAAAGAAAGACAAACACACAGAAAGACAAGGATATAATATGGTGCACACTTCTGAATGCTAAATGCCAGCTCCCACAGTGGGTGGAGAAAAGCAGATTTCACTTATGTAATACTCATAACTAGAATAGTCCCCTTAATCTATTCTCTCTTCTGTCATTTGCTAGAACTGCAAATATGTGTTAGCCAAGAATCTTAAAAAGAATCCAAACTTTATTCCAAAACTACCATATGGTAGGCTAGAAACCAAACTCTCAAGCATATGTGCCCAACAGCAACTGAATTCGAACAATTACACTGAAACATCAAGCACAGAGTGGCTTAGTGCATTTGTCTTCAGGAATTCCCTGATTCTTTTTTGTTTGTTTGTTTTCAGTACTGGGGGTTGAACTCATGGGCTCATGCATACTAGGCAAGAGCTCTACCACTGAGCTGCAGTCCCTTTTTTTATTTATTTTATTTTACTTATTTTATTTTTGTGTTTTTTGTTTGTTTGTTTGTTTTGTTTTGCTTGAGACAGGGTCTTACCAAGATACATAGGCTACCTCTAGCCTTGAGCTTGTGATACTCCCTCCTTCTCTCCAGTTGCTGGGATTACAGGTGCACACCATGACACCTGGTTTCCCACAGCCTTTCTAACTTTATAACCCCTGTCAGATTGACTTTGTCTCCTTTGGGTCACTTCTTATATCTGTAGACCCTGGGGCTAATATGTTTTAAACTCTCCAGAGAGCCCTTACTGATCATACAGTGCAACCCTAGTCACCAACATTAAACAAACACATGAGAAAAAAAACAGAGGATATAAGAGCTGAAAAGGATTTCAGAGATTTTATAATATTATATTTTTACTTTTCAGATGAGGATATTAAGCTCTAATGAAATAAACTCAGGACTAGAACGTGAATTTTTTTGTCGCTAATTCAGGGTTTGGCTCACTGGGTAGAGCGCTGCACTGCAGTCTCTGAGGTCCCGAGTTCAATTCCCAGCACCGCAAAAATGGGAGAAGGGCCTGGCAATCCACTCCCAAAGCAATCCCAAAACAGTCAGCCATTGAAAACCCTATGAGGGTCGCTATGAGTCGGATACCAACTCGATGGCACCTAACAACAACAACAATTCAGCATTTGCCTGCAGCCATAGCCCTGTGGCATCTGATCCCATCAGACCTCAGAAGCTAAGCAGGGTTGGGCCTGGTTAGTACTTGGATGGGAGACCGCCTGGGAACACCAGGTGCTGTAGGCTTGGGAGACAGATCTGGTAACCCATTCCCAAATATTAATCAGCCATTGAAAACCCTATGAACAGCAAAGAAGCACTGACAATAGTACTTCCCCTGTTGTATATAGGGTCGCTATGAGTCAAATACTGACTCAAAGGCAGCTAACAACAACAACAATTCAGCATTTGGTTTGAGTGTATTTATTTTCCCTCTGGCCAGGCTACATTACATATCAGTCTCCTCAGAACATTGAATATCTCCACTTTATTCCTTCTCTCCCTATGAACTCACAAAAGATTTGGTCAGTGTTACTGACAGGACCCATGTCCCATCTATTCTGAAATAAGACTACATCTATACGAAGTTTGTTTAGTTAGAGGTAAATGTCATCACTCTAAATCCTCAAATATTACTTATTTTTCAAACAGGTGATTCCTTGTTCTACCTAAACCAGAATACTATAATCAGTCAGTGATGTCTACTCAATAAGCAGCTGTAGAGTTAACCATGTGAACATCCACCACCTGGTTCCATGTGACCCTGTAAGTACCTCTCTCCCTCCCTCCCCTCCTCTTCTCTTCTCTTCTCTTCTCTTCTCTTCTCTTCTCTTCTCTTCTCTTCCTCTCTCTCTCTCTCTCTCTCTCTCTCTCTCTCTCTCTCTCTCTCTCTCCATCTGTTGTTAGGTGCTGTCAAGTCATGTCTGACTCATATCGACCCTCATAGGGTTTTCAGTGGCTGTTCTAGGATTGCCTTGGGAGTGGGTTGCCACATCCTTCTCCCATTTCTGAGGTGCTGGGAATAGAACTCAGGATCTCAGAGGCTGCAGAGCAGCGCTCTACCAACTGAGCTAAATCCCAGCCTCTCTCTCTCTCTCTCTCTCTCTCTCTCTCTTTCTCTCTCTCTCTCTCTATATATATACACACACATATATCTCCATACATACATACATACATATTCAATCTTGATATCCATAAGCAGAGCTCAGTATGCTAGTGAAAAATTTCAATTCATAATTAACAAGATGTGGCTTAAGCCTTGAGTTTACACTGTACCTCCAATCAACTTCCCCCATTCTCCTTCAAGTGTAGTCAGAACAACTATAATGATATTGCTCCTTTTATAAGATATATGATGGTAGTATTTGTAGTATTGGGCTTTAATGCATAGAATTTCAGTACTATCAATGAGTTCTACTAATATAAATTCATATATATATATATATATATATGAGAATATATATATTTGTTGTTGTTAGGTGCCATCCAGTCGGTATCTGGCTCATAGCAACCCTCATAGGGTTTTCAATGGCTGACTGTTTCAGGATTGCCTTGGGAGTGGATTTCCAGGTCCTTCTCCCATTTCTGCGGTGCTGGGAATTGAACTTGGGACCTCAGAGACTGCAGGGCTGCACTGCAGTCTCCAAATATATATATATGTGTATATATATATATATATATATATATATATATACACACACATATATATACATATATACACATATATATACGTATATATATACATATATATGTGTATATATATGTATACATATATATACGTATATATACATATATATGTATACATATATACATATATATATGTGTATATATATACGTATATATGTATATATATATATATATATACACATTGTTGTTGTTGTTGTTGTTAGGTGCCGTCGAGTCGGCATCCGACTCATAGCGACCCTCATAGGGTTTTCAATGGCAGACTGTTTCGGGCTTGACAGGTCCTTCTCCCATTTTTGCGGTGCTGGGAATTGAACTCGGGACCTCAAAGACTGCAGCGCAGCACTCTACCAACTGAGCTAAATCCCAGCCCCATATATATACATATACATATATATATACAAATCAGAGTATGAGTTCAAAGAGAAGCAGAATTTGCAAATATTCAAAGTATCTCAGCTAAGACATTTCTCAACAACAAGGATGAAGGATGACTTTACAATGAAGAAACAACAAATAAATGCAATGTAGGACTTTGAAATTGGATCTTAAAAGAGAAAGTTATTAGAAAAATTGGTAAAGTTAGTTATAATGTTATAGAAATGTTTATTTCCTGGTTTTGATAATTACCCTATAAGCATATAATATAGTAATATTATAAGCATAAGGGGATGGGGCAAGGAATTTAAAGGAACTCTTTATAATATTTTTATATCTAAGTCAAAAAATTCATTTAAAATAAAGCATTAACAGCAAAATGCTACTTAATTTTCACTCTGCTCTTGTACCTTGGATATACCTTCCAGAAGGATGACTGCCCCAAAGAACCAGGACCACACCAAACTCAACACTGATACCTTGGAGAATTCATAACAAAAAACAACAGCAAAAATGTCAGAAAGAGTCACTCAAATTGTTCACACAAACAACTATTAATATAGATACTGGGAAGGGAAATGAAACAAGTATAAAATTTAATTCCTTACCTCTCTAAGTCCCAGTTTCCTCACCAGTACAACTGTAAAAACAACAAGATCTATAGTAATAAGAGCAAGAATTTAATCAGGACAAATCAGTTATGTTTTCAGAGTATACATACTACATAACATTTATTTGCTTTTAAAATAACTGTAATGCCATTATAATTATTCATTCCCTTTACTCATTTTTTAATGCTTTGACTTTACTAGCAACAATCTTTACCAACAATGATATTTTCCAGGAATATAATCCTTGTGGTTGGCAAGAGTTATCATTTCCAGGAGGATAGAGTAGCATGTGGAAGTAGGTTATTTCTATGATATGCCTATCTACATTTAGGACCATTTTGCATAAAGAGCTTTTATGTATGTATAATGAGAACAGATCTGCCATTTCTTAGAAAGGGGCCCCAGAATGTCATAAGGACAGACAAGCTTATGACAATAACTATTCATTGAAGCAGGAAGCCCAAGATATTAATACTCTAACATCTTTACAGATAGAATCAAGATGATTTCGCCATATGAATGCCTTAAATATATCCAGAGCCTATTAGCCTGAGGATATTGATAGTACTGTTTGTCCTAAGTATGTCAGATTTATATGAGTACTTGTTGTGCTCTAGCTGCTATGTGAGCAAAGTAGTTCTGCTTCCTATACAAGAAATCCCAAGGGATCAAGAAGGCAAACATAACCAGCCTTCCATGGGCATAAGCATTCTTCTTCCAGAGGAAGTGACATTTAAGCAGAGGCTTCAGAGATGAGTTATACAGCCAGACAAGTGTTTTCCTGGTAGAGAAAATAATAGGTGCATAGGTTCAGGAGCACAAACTGGGAAATTTTGCAAATGGATCAGTACAGGTAGAGCAAAGGGACCCTTTCCATAGTGACAATGAGCATATGAGAGGCACAGAGGAAGACCAATCACAATTTGTACTTTTCATTTTATATAACCTGCAACCTAGCCTGGGAGACTTTTCCCAGGACAGCTGATGAATTACAACAATTCATATCTTGATACATTGTAAAATGCTTCCAAACATCTCACTTCCTCCTATACCTCTCCTCACTCTTTTCTATCTCTGCAGCACTAGAAAACTCATTTTGAAAAATGAGAAGAAAAACAAAAAGTCTTCCACCTCTCAATAATTATTAGGTTGAAAACTGGTTGTACTTTATACTTTTTAATGAAGGTAGCTTATAAAACTCTTATTTCTTAAAATCAAGTCCCTGAAACTGGTGAGCAGATTTGCCATTTTTGCTCTCAAGAAAAACCACTGGGGACCATTACCAACATGTTGTGCCACTTTAAGCAATTGCAGAACACCACGAAGAATGGAAATGGAACTGCTAGTTATCAATACCTGTGTCTTAGGCACTGACCATAATCATAATGGTGACCATTTATTTAGAGAGCCCTCTAGGTCAGGCACCAAGCTTACTGTATTATAGTGATCTTCTCATTTACTCTTTGCACAAATAAAAAGATTGTAGAGTATGTTGGTTTAGAAGAAGAAACTGAAGTATTGAGTGTTTAAGTGACTTAGCCAAGAGTACCAATGAGCAAGAAGCAGAACCAAGAACCAACCCCAACTTCAGAGAGCCCTATCTATTTGAAAGCCCTAAAATGTAGCTAGTGATTATCCTGGGAGAGAAATGTGACCCTTGATATTGCAGATATTGTTAAATATAGGTAAAATTGAAGACCACTATTATAAATGCACTATACTTTAGTCTGCATATGACCACCCAAAGGAAGCAATGGGCAAGCCTCAGGAGAAAAACACATGAAACATGATAGTACATGCTGGATGGAAAGATCCTGTCGGCCAAAGCACCTCAATGGATAATGCCAGTATAACTGAATTTCTGAAGATGCCTGAAGGAGAATTTAGAACCCTGCTAATAAATACGCTAAAAATGTCAAAGACATCACCATGAAAGCAATTGATTCACTGGAAAAAATGTATCTAATTTGGAAGAAAAATTTTCCAGAGAAATAGAAATTCTGAAGAAGAATCAATCAAAGATCCTCAAGATGCGAGGAAAATTAAACCAACTCAGCATTATGGTAGAATCTTCAGTCTCAAGAATAAGTGAAGCTGAAAACAGCATTACTGAAGTGGAGGAAAGGGTAAAAAACATTAATTACTCACATGCCAAGACAGAAAGAATGATGAAGCAGTATGTCCAAGATTTTCAAGAGATATTTGATGAAATGAAATAAAACCTGTGATTTCAGGGGGTCCACAAAGAAGCCAAAAACAACATGAGAGGATTAGGAAATGTATTCAAAGAAATAGTAGATGAAAACTTCCCAAACCTAAGGCAAGAACTGGATACCTATACAACTGAAACATTCAGAACCCCAGAGTAGACCAGAACAGATCTTCCTCACAACACATTATAAATGGAATGCCAAATTTAGACAGCAAAGAAGCTACTCTAAAAACTACGAGAGAGAAATGCAAATTCATTTAAAAAGCCAAACCCATCAGAATAACAGCAAACTTCTCAGCAACAACATTAAAGTCAAGGAAAGCTTGGACAGACAACACCCAAGCTCTGAAAAAGAATAACTGCCAACCAAGATTACATTATCCAACAAAGATATCTTTTAAAGTAGATGATGAGTACAAGATATTCCATGATATTGCCTTGTTTAAGTGATTTGCAGCCACTAGGCCAGTATTGCAGAAGATCCTCAATGAAACACTTCATGCAGGCGAAGTAAGACAACCCCACATACAAGATCAAAGGAATGAATAATAAACATGAGAGGAAATTAATTTTGAAAAGGCCAAATATGAATCAAAAAACAGTAACTAGCACCAAATTGATGTAGCAAAATAAGCACCTCCAAATATTTACCCTCAACATGTTCTTGTTTTTGTTAGGTGCCATTGTGTCAGTGTCCAACTCAGTGACCCGCCATACAACAGGTAAAACACTATTGTCAGTGCTTCTCTGCTACTTATAGGGTTTTCAATGGCTGATTGATTTGGGGGAGTGGGTTGCCAGGTCCTTCTCCCAAGCCTACAACATCTAATGCTCCCAAGTGTTCACTCATCCAAATACTAACCAGGCCCAACCCTACTTAGCTTCTGATATCTGATGGGATTAGATGCCACAGTGCTATGGCTGCAGGCACCCTCAACATAAATGTTCTTAACTCATCAATTAAAACACATAAAATGGTGAATTGGATTAAGAAACATAAACCCTTGACATGTGGCACCTGAGAGACTCACCTTATCCATAAAGACTATAAAAGGCTAAAAATTAAAGGCTTCAAAACTGTATACCAAGACAGTGTGAAACAAAAATAAGCAGGTATTGCTATACTAATTTTGGACAGATTAAACTTCAATTCCAAGCTACTCATAAGAGACAAAGAAGGACATTAATATTACTAAAAGGAATAGTCAACTAGGAACCCATAATGTTATTTAATATTTATTCACCTAATACAGGGGCACCTAACTTCATAAAATAAACTTTACTGGAGATAAAGGAACACATTTGACCAGACACAATAATTATGGAAGGTTCAAAACACCACTTTTGTCAAGAGACAGGTCATCAAAACAAAACAAAAAAAATCAACAGAAAAATGATGGGCTTAAATTGTACCATAGACCCACTGGAATTTAGAGATGTCTTCAGAATATTCCACCCATCAGGTGCAGAATACAAATTCTTCTCAGCACCACCTGGAACTTTTTCTATGACAGACCACATTTTTGTCCACAAAAATGGCCTCAACAAATACTTAAAAAGTAGAAATCATCTCCTGTACCTTATCAGATCACAATGGAATAAAACTAGAATTCAAAAACAAGAAAAATTTCATAAATTTTACAAATTCATGGAGACTAAATAATACATTGCTGAATGACCAATGAGTTATCCAAGAAATCAGAGAATAAATCTAAAAATTCTTGTAATCAAATGAGGATGAGAAGATATCCTGCCAAAATTTATGGGATATAGCAAAGACATTTCTAAGAGGGAAGTTCATAGCCATGAGCACCTTCATCTATAAGCTAGGGATGGCCCAATTAAATAACTGAATGGCACATCTCAACATATTAGAAAGCCAACAAATACCCAATCCCCAAAGAAGCACCCACACATGTTATCAATATTAAGGCAGCACCGCAAAAATGGGAGAAGGGCCTGGCAATCCACTCCCAAGGCAATCCCAAAACAGTCAGCCATTGAAAACCCTATGAGGGTCGCTATGAGTTGGATAGCGACTTAACGGCACCTAACAACAACAACAACATCCCAACTAGAAACTAAAAAGACAATCAAAGAGTTAATGAGATTAAGAGCTCATTGTTTGAAAATATTAATAAAATAGACTCTCTCCTAGCCACTCTCACCAAAAGAAAGAAAAAAAAAGCCCGAAAAAATTAGAGATGAGAATGGGATCATTACCACCAACACCAATGAAATCCAGAAAATCATCAGGGAATATTTTAAGAAGTTGTGCTCCCAAAAAACAAAAATACAGAAGAAATGGATAAGTCCATTAATGCATATGATTTACCAAAATTAAGCCCAAAGGACATATGCAATCTAAACAGACTCATTACCTACACCAAAATAGAGAAGGTAATAAAAAGCCTCACAACAAAGAAAAGCCCAGGCCCTGAAGAGATCACAGCAGAATTTGACCAAACCTTCAAAGAAGAATTAATACCCATTATCAAGTGGGCTTCAGTTCACAGGTGCAAAGCTTGTTCAACATATCAAGAGATGTGCAGACAGACATCATATGATCATCTCAAACAATGCTGAGAAGGCCTTTGACAAAATGCAACACCCTTTCATGATAAAAAGCCTGGAAAAAATGGGCATTATAAGGAAATTCCTCAAAATCATAAAGGCCATTTGTGACAGAACTACAGCCAATATCATATTAAATGGAGAAAAATTGGAACCATTTCCTCTAAGATCAGGAACAAGACAAGGATGTCCACTCTCTCCTCTCTTATTCAATATTGTGATCAAAGCCCTAAATAGAGCAATCAGAAAAGAGAAAGGAATCAAATGGATACAGATAGGCAAGGAAGAGGTCAAGTTGTCCTTATTCAGGTACTACATAATCCTTTACATAAACAACCCCAAAAAGTCTGCTAGAAAACTCTTAGATCTGATTAACTCCTTCAGCAAAGTAGCAGGATACAAAATTAACACTTAAAAATCAGTAGCATTCCTTTACACCAATTGTGAACAGGAAGAGAAGAAAATTAATACAACAATCCCTTTCACAATAGCCCACCAAAAAAAATTAAATACTTAGGAATCAATCAAAGACCCTGAAGATCTCTACAAGGAAAATTTCAAAACATTAAAGAAGTAATTGCAGAGGACAGTAGAAGATAGACGAGCCTCTCCTGCTCATGAATTGGGAGAATCAATATTATAAAAATCACTATACTACCAAAAACAATTTACATATTTAATGTAATTCCCATTAAAATCACAATTATAGATTTTGCAGAAGTAGAAAAAATAATCCAAAAAATCATATGGCAACACAAAAGAACACATATAGCCAAAACAATCTTAAGATAGAAAACTAGTGCAGGTGGGAGGATCACAATACCTAACTTTAAACTATATTACAGGGATACAGTAGCAAAAACAGCTTGGTAATGGCACAAAAAAATCGCCTTGAAGATTAATGGAACAGAATTGAAAATCAGAGATACACCCCCACAACTTCAACCATCTGATCTTTGACAAAGGGGCTAAGAACACAAAATGGAGAAAAGATAGCCTCTTCAACAAATGGTGCCAGGAAATTTGGATATCCATCTGAAGAAAACTGAAAATAGATCCGTACCTCTCAGTTTGCACCAGAGTCAACTCAGAATAGATGAGACCTCAACATCAAACCAGAAACCTTAAAACTACTAGAAGAAAAAGTAAGAAACACAGTTCAACACACAGGCATAGGAAAGCATTTCCTTAACAAGACCCCAATCACTCTCAAAATTGCAACAAGAATTGACAAATGGGATTACATGACATTAAATAGCTTCTGCATAGCAAAAGAAGCAATCAACAGAGTTAAGGAAGAGCCTACAGAATAGGAGAAAATCTTCACATCCTACACATCCTACAGAGGACTAATTTCTAGAATTTACAAAGAAGTCAAGAAATAAAATCCCAAAACAACAAATAATCCAAAACACAAGTGGGCAAAGAAAATGAACAGATAGTTCTCACATGAAGAAATTCATAAGGTTAAGAAACACATGAAAAAATGCTCAATATTTCTAGCCATGAGGGAAATGCAAATCAAAGCAATTCTGAGATTTCATCTACTCAAGTAAGAATGTCCAAGATCAACAAAACAAATAATAACAAATGTTAGTGAGGATCTAGAGAAAAAGGAACACTTGTTCACTGCTGGTGGGACTGCAAATTAGCTCAACCACTTTGTAAATCAATATGGAGATACCTCAGAAAACTAAAAATAGAGCTACCATATGACCTAGCTATAGCCCTCCTAAGAGGCTATAAGAGAGACAAGTCATCATACCACAGAGACACAAATATCTCCATATTCACTACAGCATTCTTCACAATAGCAAGGACATGGAACCAACCAAGATGTCCATCAACAGAAGCATGGATAAAAAACAATGTGGTATATATACACAATGGAATATTTTTGTTGTTGTTGTTGTTGTTGTTAGGTACTGTTGAGCCATATGTGACTCAAAGCAACCCTCATAGGGTTTTCAATGGCTAATTGTTTCAGGATTGCCCTGGGAGTAGATTGCCACATCCGTCTCCCATTTTTGCTGTGCTGGGAATAGAATCTGGGAACTCAGAGACTGAAGAGCAGCACTCTACCAACTGAGCTCAATCCCAGCCAATGGAATATTACTCAGCAATTAAAAAAGAATGAAATGATGTCATTTACAGCAAAATAGATAGAACTGGAGAATATCATCTTAAGCAAAGAAACATAGGCTCAAAAGGAAAAATACATTATGTTCTCACTCATATATGGGGGCTCAATCTTACTTAAAGAAAGAAAAATCTATACATAAGTAGATGTAATAAAAAAGTACAGTTAAACTTAGCAAAGAGGGGAAAATATATAAAGAGTAGAACGAAGAGGGGAGGGGACTAGCAAAGGGACGTGAAGGTTGTGGAAGGTGGGAAGAGGAAGCAAAACAATGTAAAAGGATAAAGGGGAAGAGGATAATCTCAATGTAAATGGTGCAACTGCATGAGTACATGGAAAAAATAAGGGAATATAACCCACATATTCATACAAGTTTACTACATGTTAGTCAAAAGATTCCATAAACTTTATAAGTTGATGAAAGTATAATCAAAAGTGAGGAAATAGTTGCATAATAGGAAAAGCAAATGCTTTATTACTGTATACCATACTAACATTTACCACAGAAGGGAGAAAAAAAAGTATGAGTAACTTGTTCAAGATACATAGTAGTCTGAGCAAGGGCACTAAAATGTTTTCAATGTCTTTGTCTGTTATGCTAATGGCCAAGCTGTGCTGCCCTTCAGTCGATGCCAATGGGCTCATGGGAAAGGTGAGATGGCCGCTAGGGACCCCCACCATGACCTCACCATAAGAAAGCCTCATCACGCTTTCAGCCTCAGCTATTACCTGGCCTCTTGCCCTGTAACAAGGATATAATCTTTGGGAAGGTAAAATGAGGTGAGGTATGTGTTAAGTTGGTAAACAGTATTGAACATGTTCACAACAAAAGGGGTTCACATTAAATGTTTAGATTCCAGTAGATGAAAATAGTCTTCAATTTCTAGTTGCCTCAGTTCACACCTATAATCCCAGGCACTTGGGAGCCCAAGGCAGGAGGATCATTAGTTTCAGGCCATATGCAGCCTGTGCAAATTAGAGAGAACCTGTCTTAAAATAAAAAACAAATTAAGTTAAATTATAAAGGGGTTTGGTTTGTGGCTCAGTCGTAGAACACTCATTCAGCATGTGCAAGGCCCTAGGTTCAACCCTCCATTTCATTAACAACAACAACAACCAAGAAATATCTCTCATTTGTATTCTACTTGAAAAAAAGAGAATAGGAACAGCAAGGTGAGGCAGAAGAGATATGGTGGTGAAAATAACAAGAGAAAAGGAAGGGGAAATTTTAAGTACATTGACTAAGGAAATCCTGACCAGCTAAGTTCTCACAAGATCTCTTCTTCTTCCTACTCATTGCATTACTCTCTTCTCCCTGCAGAAAATTTAGAGCAAGCCCTCCAGGGGATACTAAGTGCCATTTCACTAGAAAAATCTTAGATCATATGATAGCTTAGCAAAGGCAGGGAACATAACAAGTCTAAGTTTGAACACATACAGTTCAGAAAAAGGGAACCAGACAAGAACTATGGTTACTTGACAACAGACTCCATAGCAGCACCATGCAGGCACTTGGCACACATCCGTGAAATACTGCCTCCGAATTCTTAACCACAAAGACCAGAATCAACTCTGGGGAATGAAAGGAGCAAATGAATTATTAAACACTTATTGAGATAATGATAGAATTCTCAGGAGGCTGGATGGACAGAGTTCAAACACAGATAGCAACAAAGGATAGCAGACAACACTGCCAGTAGAAGTCTGGTGAGAGCTAGGTTTAATGGCACAGGCCTACAATCTCCAGCACTCAGGAGGCTAAGGCAGGAAGATCACATGGGGCTGTGAGGTCAAGGCCAGGCCGGGCAACGTAGTGAAACCCTGTCTCAAAATAAAAGAAGTCTGGTGAATAAGAGCCCCACTGCCCAGGGAGCTGTGTGGGCTTAGCCAGGCAGATTTAGACATGAGTGAAGGTAGTTGTTGTTGTTGTTGTTGTTGTTAGGTGCCATAGAGTTGGTATCCGACTCATAGCGACCCTCTGCACAACAGGAGAAACACTATTGTCAGTGCTTCTCTGCTGTTCATAGGGTTTTCAATGGCAGATTGATTTTTGGGAGGGGGTTGTCAGGTCCTTCTCCCAAGCCTACAGCTTCTGGTGTTCCCAGGCGGTCTCCCACCCAGGTACTAACCAGGCCCGACCCTGCTTAGCTTCCAAGATCTGACAGGATCGGATGCCATAGGGCTACCGCTGCAGGCCTGAGTGAAGGTAGAATATCTGTTAAACCACTCTCCAGGCTCATCTCCTCTGGCCCAAGTTGGAATCACAAATGGCAGCTACCCATAGTGTAAGCATTGTTATTCTTTACGGCCTGGGCACGAGGTTTCAGAGGTAGAGTCTGAAGTTCTGAGTTTGAGAAGCATCTCAGTTACTAACCAGTTGTCTTGGAAATCACCTACCCTTCTACCACCACTACAAGTTCTGTGTTTTCCAAGTGGAAGGAGTAACTCCTAAGCTGTCCCTGTACAAGGCTGCTGTAAGGAGCAAGGGGGAAAGAATACATAAACAGTCTCAAAACCTCTTATACCAAGAGGATGGTAAGAACTCTCTTCGTAACCATCTATGTTTAATTTTTACTGGAAGGGAATGTTGTTGTTGTTGTTAGGTGCCGTCAAGTTGGTATCCAACTCATAGCGACCCTCATAGGGTTTTCAATGGCTGACTGCTTCGGGATTGCCTTGGGAGTGGATTGCCAGGTCCTTCTCCCATTTTTGCGGTTCTGGGAATTGAACTCAGGACCTCAGAGACTGCATCGCAGCACTCTACCCACTGAGCTAAATCCCAGCCCCAGAAGGGAATGTGACCCATATAAAAAAGAGCCTCCAGACACATACCACTTCAGGATCAGACACTGGCTGTACCTCTTACCACCTAGGTAGTCTTGGAAAAGCCTAGTTGACTCTCTGATCCCCAATTTCTTCCTTTATAAGCTGGGAATAAGGATTTCTATCTCACAGAATTAATGTAAAGATTACAGGAGATATCCTATGCAATGCAGAACACCTGGATCTCAAATAATAGTAGATAGTAATAATCAAAATAAGTGATAATAATTATAGATTATTAAAGGAATAATCATAAATTATGCATCTTCTATCAAACCAGACTAAATTTCTCATCACCTGTAGCAATTTATCATGCAAGATTTCATAATACCTCTTGAATTACTGTTTGGACCTGATGATTAAAATTTTATTTACATTTTTTTACCCGTTGTCATGACAGGTCTATTTGCAGCAGATCCGGCCAAGAAAGCTAAAAATCCTCCCAGAATCCCTGCCTTTCTGTGTGTTAGTCCCAGCAAGGAAGGAGTTACTGGGGATTCTGAGCACTTGCTGAAGCAAAAGGCATCTGACCTTGTCAGGAGCCCTCAGGCTTTTGCAGCGCTTCTGCTTGTGTCTGCACGCAGCCCTCAGTGGAAAAGTACTACCCACACTCTGTGAATTATTAATCTCATCATGCATCAAATATCCACTAGATAAGAACAAGTGAATCTCACAATAGGATTTATAGGAGAACCAAGAGCCACCAATCTTTTCACCATAATCAGGATTTTCCTTGCTCCTTTCTAGGGTGGGTTGGGGATAACCTCAATTGCTGTCAGCTCCCCCATGCAAGGGACTCTGTAGAGGTATTAGATTAAGACAATTCTGCTTCCTTCTGGGGGCTGATATGGAAGAAAAGGCATTAAGTGACCCCCAACCTTCAATCACAATATAACACCAACTTTAAATGAGTTTGTGTTTTGAGTTCATGGCAACTGGAGCACAAGAAAGAGTTCAAGGTCTTTCCATTTTTCTGTTTTCCCTTCAAGGACCAGGCACTGAATGTGGAAAGATCAAAATCTGCTTGAGGGTGGAAAATTATTGACACATGGAAAATTCCAGTAGTGAAAGGTCCATAGGAAATACATCTGTCATACGCCACAGTACTTGGCAAGGCTTTGAACCAAGTTCTTAGTAAGGCTAACCTCTGAAAGAATGGATTTATTTTTAAGTCAGAGAAAGAAAATGGCAGGACAGAAAGATCATGGCTCAAGAGATTTGAGCTCTGGGAGCTTGGAGCTTTCTTTCATAGGCACTTACTGAACACAGCACACTGGTGTAAACACACCTATCCATCAGGGGTAAGCCATCTACCATTTATGCCATACATAGCATCTGTGAAGCACTCTGCCAGGTGATTGATTCCTTATTTCTAATTTACCCTCACAGCAACCAAAGGATATATAGGTTTATGCCCCTTTTGCTTTTGAGTAAATTGATATCTAATAAGATATGCATTGACTAAGGTCACCAGAGTTGAAATTCAATCTCATATTTATCTGGATTTAAAACCTTTAAGAAATGCGTAATTTAGCACAAGAGTCCAATGGGAAACAGCTAATGCTAAAGCAGAAGACATTTAGCAAGATAGGATTTAACCCATAATAGACAGTGTCTGCAGCCCAGAGATATAGGAAGGTAGAAGGGTGACCAGCTTACCTGGTTTGTTCAGTAAAGAGGGCTTTCTCAGGATGCAAAAATGTTAACACTAAATCCAGAATAAGCTTTGACAAACTCGGCAGTTAGTCACCTCAGAGCAAGTGGGAATCAGTTATTGAATGACAATTTTTGTGCAGAGGAGGGTTTTGACCTTTGTCCTATGAAGAACATGGTGGTTGAAGTGGGCAGATACTATTTTAGAAGGGAGAGGACAATTATGAAGAGAACTTGGGCTGCTATTTGAATAGGGGATTGGAGCTCCTGAGAGCGGTGGTGCAGAGGCTCAAAATGAAGAGAGCAGACTGGGAAAATGAACACAAAGAAAAAGAAAGTGAAGTAAATTATGTTTCCTCAGCACTACGATGGTTATTCTGAGATTGAAATCTAAACAGTGCAGATGTCTCTATTATAGATCGATTAAATAGACTAGACATTTTAGCAGATGATTCAGTATCTATTTGTTATAGTTTGGATTATACTCCTCTCCAGTGAAATATATTTTGAAGTCCTAACTCTTAGGACCTACCAAATATAATCTCATTTGGAGTCAGGGACATTGCAGATGCAATTAGTTAAAATGAGGTTAGGCTGGTGTAAACTAATCAAAATGACTTGTGACCGTATAAGAAAATAGCCAGGTGCAGACAGTGATGCACAAAGAGACCTCCATGTGACCAAGAAGGCTGAGACAAAATTATATAAGTGAAAACCAAGGGATGCCAAATATTGGTGGCAAACCATTAGAAGACAGGAAGAGGCAAGAGAAGACACCTCCACAGGTTTCAGAGGCAGCATGGGTCTGCCAAGACCTTGACATAGGACTTTTAGCCTCAAGACCTGGCAGATAATAAGTTTCTGTTGTCTTGAGACATCCATTTTGTGGGATTTTGTTACAGCAGCCCTAGGGGAGCTAACATACTACCCAAAATACCCAAATTTGGTTTAGCCAAGAAGAGACTTTGGGAGAAGGACCTGGCAACCCACTCCCCCCACCAAAAAAAAAAAAAAATCAAGCTGCCATTGAAAACCCTGTGAATAGCAGAGAAGCACTGACAATAGTGTTTCACCTGTTGTACACAGGGGTGCAATGAGTTGGATACCGACTCGATGGCACCTAACAACAATAACAACAACAAAAACAATAACAAGAGTCTGGATGGAGATAGGACATGATATAAATACACTACTGTGAAATTCCAGGAAGCAGATACCAAGCAGGCATCCGGCTGGGACCTTTTCAGTGAATCATCTCATCAGACCCATAACAATGCCAGTGACAAGGGAGAAACTGAGATTCAGAAAGAGGCTGCAGCTTGCCCACAAGTACTCAGCTAGAAAGTGGCAGACCCAGGGCTTGCACTGATGTTTCTCTGACTTCAAAAACAGATTCTTAGTTTCTCCTCCCTTGGATTTCCTAAAAGCAGTGGCAAGGAAGCCCAGGCAGGAGGCCAGAACAAACTGAAAAAGTTGGCAGAGCTCTAAGCAGTGTACAAACATGAGAAAACACAACCTTGAGAGTTCAGGGCCAGGGTGGAGAGAGGACATGTGGAAGAAAGGCTTCTTGCTCCACAGTTCTGAGTCACCAAAATGTGATCTGCATTCTTATCAGCAGGACTTGCCTCTCATCTTCCCTTTGGGCTCTGCAACCCAGGGGGAGGCAAAAACAAAGCATGCTCAGAGAGAGTTAACAGTGAGGAAGTTGTTTTGGAAGCCTCCAGGGCCTTACAGAGAAAGACACTTTGCTAAAGTTAATTACTTTCTCCATGAACATCTGATTAGAAATATCATTTGCAAGCCCCACCTGCCAGGCGGATGCCTCCTGTTTTCAAAGTGGATGTTCAAAGAATGTGAAATTCCTAATATATACCTCCATCGCCTGTAGAAAACAGAACAGTGAATATTTTGGGCCTTTGGAAGTTGGGATCCAGTCATGAGATTCATTATTATCCTTATGCAATCTAGAAGAACGAGAACAGATCGGATGAGAAATCTCAAAGGAAACCACGCTGCCTGCAAAATTAGCCTGAGTCATTGCTCCAAGTGAGAAGCTGAGTTTAAATCAGGAATCGCTTTTAAAATTTCCACCATTGACCCTTTCACCCTGCCGATGAGGCTGTCGTCTTTGGAAATGAGTCAGTATGTTTTTGCCTGGGTGCTAAAGTTGTAGTTGCTACAGGATTCACGATCTAGTGGAAAGATACAGGGTGAGCAGCCAGAGCACCAGAGTCCCACCTCCACTGTGCCATAGGTCAGTCATGTCCTCTCCAGGCTCCTGGAGATTCTTACTCTGCTGTGATCACCTCATCCCAGATTACTCTTCCCTGTAACTCCGTCCTTCCACTCCTCACCTTCCTTCCCAGCTCTACACTTCCCATCAACATAGTGAAGAGAGGATGTGTCTTGAGGGGTTGGTGAGTGGGTTTGGATGAGACACAGGAAGAGCTCATACATTGCTATACAAAACTCTGTGTGAGTAACTGGGGTAGAGAGGAGGGCATGGGATTGTTTACTGCAAAATCCATTCACTCATTCATTCAGTCATCCATTCATTTCACCAAACACACCTTATGTGTCTCAATGAAATAATAGACCTTAAGTGTAAAATATCATCCCTGGCCACTGGGATCCTTCAGGCCCAGTAAGGAGGGAGAAATAAATGGTAAATTATAACTAATGTCATAGTCAAGGAAAAATTCACAGTGCAATGGAAACAGGTATTAGCAGGTCTATCCAATCCTTTTAGGCTGTGGATAGCTTCTAGAAAAAGGAAAATTTTGGGAAGAAAGTGGGAAAGAGAATATTCTGGAAAGAAGGAGCCCAGCACTTAGGCAGAAGTTCGGGTAGCTGTTTATCAGCAATTCAATGTTCTAGTGCTTGTGGCCTAAGCAGTGAACATAGGGTCAAATGACAGAGAGCAGTAATGGCCTGATCAGAAGAAACAACTGACCTGTCAATCATGGTCTGCATACTAAGCTGAGGGGTCATCACCCACTGCTGCCACGAATGTATCTACCAGTGAACCCGTAATTGCCATGTCCAATGCATGAAGGCATCACTTTAACAAGTGCTGAGAATCATTGTGTGAAGCTCCAGAAGACCTGAACCAAAGGGTAGAAACTTCAGAAATGCAGGAAGGAAGTTTTCATAGTAAATTGGAAGAGGATTCATGGGACAATAATTGATCCATAAATGATTGCTCTGTCACTCACTTTAGTGTAGAATAATTAGACCACAGAAACTTTAAAGTCACTTCCAAACCAGAAAGGCCTAATTGCATCCACTTTTCCTCCCAAAAGAATCAGTACAGTCATCTATAAAAAGAACACAAGACCAAATTGGTGTTATTTCTAAGATTTTCATCAATAACACTTTTTATACATCCTTTCTTCCCCACTTAGTCCACCACAGATGAAATCTTTTGAACTTTTTATTAGACAAACCATATTTCCAAATAATCCTTGCTCATATTTGAGTCATGTAAATGGACCAACAGCACCACCATTTAACTAGATATCTCTGACTCTGGAAAATAGCTGGAAGTCTACCATCTGGGGGCTCAAGGTCAGAAACACCCAGAAAAAACAACTTTCAAGGTCCGCTCAGTAATGTCAGTCTGAGAGTGACAAAAAAGAGGGAGAAGTTGGAACCTTGCAAGATTTGAAGGCATCCTCCAAGGACAGAAATCAAAAGTGAGTATATATTTCTGTGAAGAAGGGAAGACTCCAAGAGGGAAGATGTTAGGACAATAGAGAGCAGTAGGGAAGCAAGGAGCACTGTGGATGGAGCATGAGATGGGTGACTGTGCAGGTCTGACCTCAGAATCAGGGTTGACCTTAGAATCCAGGTTGATAATGTGTAGATTTTGATAACAAACAAGTACCAGACCACCCTGAGACCTCTTTCTTCTTCATAATGGACTGATGAGCCTCAACTTGATGGTGTTTTTACAAAAAAAAAAAATATTTCAGATGAAATATTGTATGTAAAGTAATCAACAATGGCTGGCACAAAGTAGGTTTGCAGAGCAGGGCGGAAATCATAACAATGACAATAATGGGTTATTCAAGAGGTTCAGATACCAAGGAACAGTTTAATTTGTTTACTCTGCAGAAAGATGTGAGTCTTTATTGCACTAATGACAGTTAGATGACTTTAGAAGCTGCCTAGGGATAGTGCGCTGTTGTCATTGTAGATAATCAAAGCAGAATTGAGAGGAGAATTAATGAGGAAACCAGACAAATCCAAAATGCTGGGCCATCATCTGTCTGGACTGCATCAATGCAGGGGAAGGAAGGGATGACGTCAGTGTTTATTTCTAACTCTCCCTCTCCGAGAATGCTGAGCGTTTTCAGTCTGGCTTCTGCTTTTAGAGCTCTCACCATGCCTGGACTGTAAACAGCATTCTTTTTAAATCTTTGTTATTGCCGTTGGCCTGGATCCCTAAAGCAACTGTGTGCATGATTATATTCTCGCTACGTGGGTAGCAAGGTAATAGTGATATGCTCCCCAAGACCTAGGAAATATGCAGAGATTGTCCTCCCAAGAGTGAAGCTATAGGATCAGTGCAGTTAGAACAAGGTATGCAAAGGCACTTCCCAGACAAAGAGAGGACCCCAGCTGAGCCAACCTGTCACTTCCAGCCCCATTAGGGAACTCAAGCTGCTGTACTAAGTATACAATAAATATAAGACAGACTAGGATAAGGGATTTATGCTCACCAACTACTGGGTACTTCATAGTGACCACCTGGTTTTAATACAGGAGAAATGTGAAGTATGTGGGATGTGTATGTGTGTATATATGTGTTTTGGTGTTCTAGAAACTTACTTAGGTGATCCAGAAAGTGGGCAGGGAAGGATGTGGCTGGATTTCTTGTGGGTCCCTCAAGGCTTAGAGAAAGGAAAGAGCAGTCCACATTCCAGCCTCAGAAGGAGTGAGGTTTGGGGGAGAATTTCCCTAAGAGCTGGAGTCGGGAACCGAAGTCCAGGGCATCTGGGCACAAACTTGGTTCAGGGACCATTCTGCTTGATTCATCTTCCTTTGAACAGCCACAGGAGTCTGAGAAAAGAGCTGGACAAGTAAAACAAGCCAGAAAGTGAAGCTTGAGTCAATGCTAATAATCTGAAGATCAGAAAAAGTGGTGATACAAACATCTTGAGAATTTAAAGACGTTTGTACTTGCTATTAATGAATTGATATCTCATATGTCTTTCTCTTCCCTCCTTTAGTTTGTAGATAAACCAGGTTCTGATTCTGCATGGTCCAAGGCCAACACTGAGAAGACATTTTGCCATGGCTTCCCAGCCTCTAGGGATAACCACAATCACTCTGTGGTCTGTTCTTTGAAACATTGAACTACAGACCATGGCCAGGCTCAGAGCTTACACAAATAAATATAGTTTCCAGAAGTATCTCCCAAAATTTGCTTCCTATTTTCTCTGGAAATGTCCTGTTGGGGAAATAACAGAATATCTAATGCACATGCATACACACATACACACACACACACACACACACACACACACACACACACACACACCCAAACACAAAGAGAAGTCATTAATATCTACCTCATGGACTTAAGTGAGTAAACTGAGGCTTTGAAAACTTAAGAAAAGTATTTACCACCACTCAGTCAGTAAGTCACAGATTAGAAACTTAAACCTGAGTCCAAAATCTAAAGCTGTTTTGCCAATATCAAGTCATTAGGAAGTCATGAGAGAATGTGATTATTAGACAAAGGCATAATCTATCCACTGTTTCAAAAGTGGATGCCTATGGTATGCCATACATTGTGCTAGGTCATGGTGATTAAATCCCTAGTCCAGAAGGATGCAATTTTTTCTGAGGTGGAGGTGAGCTGCTGCCTAGAATTTTCTCATGGCAGGTACTTAAAGGTTTACCCAGTAGGCTGGGAAATGAGGAGAGAAAGGGAAAAACTTCATCAAGAGAAGAAGCTACATTTCAGACAAAGACATTCAAAGCACAGGAAGCAAAGAAAACAGGGTGCAGAGGTTTGGAATAGACAGTGGACATGGTCAAGATGTAGAATGCTGCTTATTCTACTACCATCTAGGGTCTCAGACCATCTGTTGAGAAAAAGCTGATCATTTGAGGATCTGAATTGCAATTGAAGGAATATGGATTCCAGTAAATATCAGACTATGTCCCATTAGGGAGGGACTTAGAAGTTCCTTTCAAGGACTAAAAACAAAATAAAGATGTTTAAGTGAATTACAGTTGTTTGTTAAGAGTTTTGATGGGAGGATAAATTTACTTCTACAGCTTGTTGGTCTCACACAGACATGCTGAGACCATGCCATTATTCTAGGAAAAACTTTAGTTTATCCAATCCTCAAGATGCTCTTCTCATCAAATAATTTTGTTTTGGCCTGTAGGCAAGTTCATAGAGTGCCCATCACACCAGAATATGGAGTCTGGGCCGCAAAAGGGAATCACTGTGTCAACTTTCTTTCACACTATTTAAAGAATATGGTGTGCACTTCAGAGAAAGAGAGATAGGAGAAGATTATGTACAACGTCAAGAATAAAAACAGAAGGTGAAGTCCTTGAGACTGCTAGGAGCATTCCAGAAAGATGACGAAAGAGCTAAAGACCACAAACCAAACCCAAGGAACTCTATAATTCTAGAGCCTTGGTTGCTGCCTCAATGTTGGGATTCTCAGTATTTCCATCCCCTTAAAAAAATCTTTAATTTCGTAAACAGCACAAACATAGGGAGGAGACTAGACCCTAATCTGGAAAGCAAACTGGCAGGTGGTGGCCATTTTGAAAATGATGAATAAAAGGATCCTCTGGAGCTGGGGCTGGCGATGATATCACAGGCCACACAGGAAGTAGATCTGGCAGGAGACTGATCCCTCAGGATTTCAGTAGACAGGCCCAAGGGCTCCCAGATAATAAAAAGAATTTCTGCCAAGTCTGCTTCCTTAGGCCAGTACAGAGCTCAAAGAAGATAAAACATGTGAAATCATTCTCCGTGTGCTTAGCGATGTGCCTTTCTAGGATCTGGGCTGAGGACTTGGGAATCCTCCCATTAATTTCCTACCTCAGAGTCCTCATGCTTCAACTTTCCTAAAGCTTTTCCTCAGTGTTTCTGGACTCCACCTATTGTTGCAGCAGAGCCATGTTGTCTAACACAGTCAAGGCATGTCCTGAAGAAAGCTTCTAGCCTGTCATTTCCCATCAAAGGAAGAAGCACTGGAATTGAGGTCCAAGTTAAGGATGAATCAAGCTCTCTGACCGTGTCTGGTGCACGTGTGCATGAAATCCACCTCCGCATGTATCACTCGTTCCTGGAGGGGATTTTCTCCTGTGTTATACCTGCAAAGCACCATCCTCTTTTCTCTGCCAAGCCTGGATACATGATTAATATTTTAAGCCTCCCAGGTTCTGCTTCCCCTAGTTTCAAAAGTGTCTGAATGTTAGACTTCTTAAAAATGTATTTATCTCCCTATCCAGACTGCCAAGGAGAAATTGCAAGTAGAAGGTACAGCCACGGGGGCCTCCAGAAATCCAGACAAATCTTTAAATTGCTTCTGTAGTCATCAGGGTTTTCTTTCATTAGGATCTCGGATTCTGCTTTTCCCCTGCTGACCTTCATTTTGGAATGGAAGGGAGAACAGCTTTAAAAGGGCATTATATCTTTCTTTTCCAAAACAGAGACTTGAAATGCATGGCCACTGTTCTTGGCTCAGTTCAGAGAGAAATGAGTCTGCCATCCAGGCAGCACCATCACCCCCATCTCATATCCCAGAGACGTCTCTGATGTTGTTCACCTAAGATCCCTTTTCTGTCCATGAAGCGCTCTGAGAACCTCCCCACACAGCTTCTGCATTTACCTCATGGATGGATGTAGGCATCTGGATATCTCCCACTCCACAGTCTCTTTCTGACGTAGATCCTTTGCCCAAGAAGCAGAAAGAGCCATAGATACTAAGGCAGCAAATGCTGGATACATAGCCTAGAACCCAGAATCTGACTGCTTATGCTCCAATTTAGCTCTGACACTTGTCATTACACAGATTGGTTGTGTGCCTCTATGACACAGGTGACTGAAAGTTGGGAAACTGATCTGCAAATATACTCCTTAAATTCTCTCTCAACACTAAATCCCTAAGTGTTGATCCTTATAATAGATAACTATCTAATGTGAGACCATGTCTGTGATGGGTAGTGGAGGCACAGAGAAGAATGAACAGCAGTGTCTGCTTTTTGTGTTCATGTTTAGTGAGTCAGACAAACCTACAAACAACTACAAGAGAAGCTCTCGTCATAACCTCCACTTGGCCACTAGTGAGGATAGTGGAAGGGCTTCCTAACTGAGTGAAGTGCACCAACTCAGTCCCAGAGAGGGGGATGTTTGCAGCCATAGACTCCTCTTGATAATAGCCTGCGCTCTGCCACAGCCAGGCTTTGACTGAACACCACTTGTAATTGGACAGAATCACAGAAGTCTAAGTATGGCATCAGAATGGCAAAAGCAGGTATAAAGTAGCAGGGACACCTGCCTTCAAGGAATGGTGCTTCAGAGCAGACCCATGGCAGAGCCAGAGAGGAGAGGGCGTATTGTGAAATGCCTTGGTTCCATGAATTTGGGTGATGCCCTTGACCTATGTGAACCCAAGTCTACTTCAGGTCGGGATTATTCTTTCTGCCTGTGGGAATGGTCGTTGTGAGAAAGGAGACAATGCATATGAAAATACTGTTTTAGATTGTAAGCCTCATCTCATCATAATGGCAGTTTCAGAGCCTAACATAAGGAGGAGATTAAAAACATTTTTCTTTTTAAGAAGCCATGGAAGCTATGAAGGAAAGAACTTAAGGAAAGGAAGAGATAAGATACATGGGTGATATTTTTATAAACAAGAAAACAGGAAAGTATCTAATCATAGGCCATAGGAATTCAGGATAGGAAAAGAGACTGGAAGAATAACAGAACCAGATTTTCATTGTAGTATTATTTTTTAATTCAATAACTAATTAAGGTAGGTTTGCAAAGCTTTATAACAGAGAGATCAGTTTGAAAATAGCTACAGGGCTGGGGATATAGCTCAGAGGTAGAGTACCTGCCTATTGTTAGATGCTATTGGGTCAAGTCCAACTCATACTGACCCTCTTAGAGTTCTCAAAGGCTGATTTTTTGGTGGGGGAAGGGGATTACCTAGCATGTGCAAAGCCCTGGGTTTGATCCCCAGCACGACGAAAATAAATAAATAAATAAATAAATAAATAAATAAATACAGCTGCAATTGGCAATTGTAAGCAGAGAGTGTCTATTATGATGGACAAAATATATTGGAGCAAGATTAGGAAGACAAAGGCAGAAGATATTTCAAGATATAGGGAGGAAGGGAAGTTTCAGGAAAAGTTTCCAGAATCATTACTGGGACAGAAGGCCAGGTCGGGACATCATCTAAGTAGAATAAGTCAAGGGAAAGAAGTTTTAGGAAGGAAATGGTGAACTCAGTTGTGGCCATGTTGGGCTGAAGTTTGCATAGAGAAGCCAGGTAAAGATGTCGGCAGGTAGCTGGAGCCACAGATGTGAGGACTAGAGACACAGATGTGAAAGTTGATACAAACGACATGGCAGAGATGAACATTCTGGGATCTGATCAGAGAAAATAGCAAAATTGGGCTCATGACATAGCCCTGAAGAGCTCTACTATTTTAAACAGATACTCCTAAAAATCTGTTGTCAGTCAAAGTTAGGCAGTTCATGTGGAATTGTCAATGATAAGTTGAAAACACTGAATCTTGCGTCAGAACAACTGGCTTCCAGTCCTAGTTGCCCCATGTATCACCCTGGGCAATTAAGGTCAACTCAGAGCCTCACTTTTCCCTTATGTACAATGGGAATGACACAGGAAGTATCTGTTGTGAGGATTGAGTGGGATAATGTGGGCAAAGCGTTTAGCCCAGTGCCTTGCACATACACACATAAATATTTAATGAGTGTTAAATGTGTAAGGGGACTGTGATAGGGGAAGGGTTTCATTTGTTTGTGTTTTCACACTTCTTCTATTTTCTGAATGAGAATTGCTTCCCAGGCCACCAGCAGAGGGAAAGATCATTGAATTGTGAGCTGATGTGGTTGTGCATGCCTTTCATCCCAGTGACTTGGGAGGCAGACACAGAAGCATCGCAGGTTCGAGGGCAGAGGCAGCCTGCATAACTTAGCCAAAGCTTGACTCAAGACAAAAACTTTAAAGCTCTGGCTGAAACTCAGTGGTAGAGCACTTGCAAACTACGCATGAGGCCCTGGGTTCAGCCCCCCAGTACTGAAAAAAAACAGTCTGACATTTTCTCCCAGGTGGGTCATTGAAGGCCTGCAGCATCCCTTCTCTATTTTGCTATCTCTCAGCACCTTCCTGTCCACCTCAGGCATCACCCCACCTTCTTGTTGCTACACTAGCCTGCTGGTCTTGAAGGCCCATCACAGTACCACAGGAGCTCCAGGTAGGAGTGTCTGATGCCCACCAGGCAGGGATCTGCCTCCAAGATCCCCACAGACTCCTAGGCAACCAGAAGGTCAGACCCTCCTGTGCAGGCTGCTCTGCCACTTCATGCTCTGCTGCTCCCAGCTGT
>VMDO01013130.1:0-59472 GCA_007922755.1 Pedetes capensis | reverse complement strand
ATATAGTAAAAGATAGAGAAGACTTGGATGGGAAACTTAGATAGGAAGGGGGGAGGGGGGAAACATAGAGGAGGGTAAGGGGTAACCTATATGTATAATGCTTATCAAATTGCATATATGAAAATTGTCACAATGAAAAGCATGTCAAAATGAATCACATTATGATGTACATTAAAAATTTCTAATAAAAAAAAAAAAAGATCGACTCTACTTTGAGGAGACAACTCTTCCCCAGTTGTTTCTTGAATAACTTCCATTCTTGAGGGCTCATTTTCTGGCACTATATTTGATAGTGTGTGTCTGCTATTCCTAGGTTTCCAATGACTAATTGTTTTGGGAGTGAGCTGCCAGTTCTTTCTCCCTAGTATGTCTTAGTCTGGAAGGTCAGCTGAAACATGTCTAGTGTGTGTGGCCCTGCTGTTATCTGAGATACTAGTAGCATAGTTTTCAGTACCACAGCAACATGCAAGCCCACACAGCAGGACAGATATGTGGGGGATATACATGTTTAGGAGGAACCCTTACTTTCCCTACCACATTGGTTTATTATTGTTATTTGGATTTTGACAAAAATATTATTTGTATAATAAAACCACCTCATCCACACTAATAATCATTCTTTACTACTTCCCTGTTTTATATGTTTTGTATTTCTTTCAAAGCATTTGGTATTCTCTGAAATATGTAGTATCATTTGCTGATTTACTATCTCATCCCCCTGGAATATAATCATTATGAGAGGAGAGGGTTTTTTTTTTTTTTCTTATTCACTTTCTTGTTCCCAGTACCCAAAATAGTACTTGGTGTATAGAAGGTATCAGTAAGCTATTTTAAATCAGAATGAAGGAGTGAAGGAATAATTTTACTTGTTATTTTTCCATACTCCCTGATTGCTTTGGCAGAAACAATATCTTGATGTTAATTTGACATAACATACTATTAAATTTATTACCCATTTATTTCCTCTTATTCAAGCACATATTTTTTTTTCTAGCTGGTACAATTGAATCTCTGTATTAACTTATAAGATTTTGCATGTCTCCCTGTCTTTTTTTCCTATTACAAAACAGAACTGTGAAGATTTATGTTTTCATTTTGTTGTGACAGTGAGACAGAGCTTTTCTTAGCAAACCATTTGAAACCTCCTGTCTTGATTCTAATTTTCCATTAAGTTTGTAAAAGGATTTTATCTTCTTATATTTAAAAGTTTCTCAGTCAATGTAAAATGTTACCTTTTACTTCTTTATCCAAAAGTAGCCTCTAAACTGTGGAAACATCTCATGCAAATGTAAAGCACATCAAATCTCAGTGCCTATTTGGCAGAAATGTTGACATTATTTCTCTTAACAACCTGAACATTTATTGTATCTCAGCATAGGCATAATTCTACTTCTCACCAATTTGTATTCTTGCTGAGGATTGAATTGTGTTCCCCAAATTTACATATTGAAACCCTGTCTCTCCATGTGAAGATAAAAACTGCATAGCAGAAGACTTTGAGAGATAATTGTTGTTGTTGTTAGGTGCCGTCGAGTTGGTATCTGACTCATAGCGACCCTCATAGGGTTTTCAATGGCAGACTGTTTCGGAATTGCCTTGGGAGTGGATTGCCAGGTCCTTCTCCCATTTTGGCGGTGCTGGGAATTGAACTTGGGACCTCAGACCTCAGAGACTGCAGTTCAGCGCTCTACCCGCTGAGCTAAATCCCTTAGGTTGACATAATTCATGAGGGTGAGACCCTCATGATGACTCTTACAAGGAAAGATCAGAGAGCTTGCTCACTCTCTCTCTCTACCAGGTAGAGACAAAATGGAAGGTGGCCATCTTTGAGTGAGAATGAGAGCCTTCACCAGACACTGACCCTCCTGTCACCCTAATTTTAAGCATAAAGAATTGTCAGAAAATATGTGCCCATTATTTAAGCCACCTATTCTATAATATTTTGATATGGCAGTCTAGACTGACCAACATAATCTTTGAAATTGTGCTCCATGCCCCTCTTCTATCAAATGAGGAAGGTGAGCATCTGGCTCAAATTTATGTAAGAAGGTAGTAGAAGAGTCAGAACCATAACCCAGGAATGCCAAGTCCCAGTCCACTATCATTTCTACCACTCTTTACTGCCTCAGGGGCTGGGATTTAGCTCAGTTGGTAGAGCACTGCTCTGCAGTCTCTGAGGTCTGGAGTTTGATTCCCAGAACCACAAAAACGGGAGAAGTACATGGCAATCCACTCCTGAGGCAATCCCAAAACAATCAGCCATTGAAAACCCTATGACTGCTGCTATGAACCAGACATGACTTGACAGCATCTAACAGCAACTACTGCTTCAGTACAAGTGGGAAGCCACATTGAGAGATGCAAAACCTTTCTCTCTTGATAATGTAAGATGAAAATCAAAAACGGCAGTATGTGTGGCAGAAGGTTTACTAAACGTCCTTTTTTCTTGTCGTGTAATGACTTTGGCCTTTTAAGTGTAACTCATTAAAGGATCAAAGCTCAAAAATCTTTAGGTTATAATTACAACCTTCTGATTTGTTAGCAACTTCAACAATGATCACAGAACCAACTCATTTCGTGAATATAATTATCTAATCTCTGATCTTTTGATCTGATGATCAAATACTCCACACTGTAGGTGAACATCATGGAGTGGGCTGAGCCAGGGAGTCAGTTTGTCTGGTTCCAGGCTTGACCAGTTTTCTGGGTTATCATCTAGATGTCAATACATACAGGGATACACTAACAGCTGGCTTCATCATTAGTGTTCTCATCATTTTATATTGAACAATTAATGGAACCAGGCTGGTTATAGTAAAATTAGAAAATTATTCACTTCAATGTTGAATGAATGTGTATATAGAGTTTCACCTAGATGAGGTATCCTTTCTTTTTTTTAAATTGAAATGCATTTCTATTTGTGAACTATTATGTGTAAGGACCCAAACTATTTAGAGTTTTTAGACTTCCTTCCAAATTGAACAAAAGACACTATTGATCTCTCTTCTTTTGATTTTGATATTTTTCTTTTTCATTGTGTATATATATATATATATATATATATATATATATATATATATACTTATGGGGTTGTTGTTGTTGTCCTTGTTGTTGTTAGGTGCCATTGAGTCAGGTCCAACTCATAGCAACCTTCTGTACCACAGAACAAAACATTACTCCACACTGTGCCATGTCCAGCACTATTATCAGTACTTCTCTGCTGTTCATAGGGTTTTTAATGGCTGATTATTTTGAGATTGTTTTAGGAGTGGGTTAACACATCCTTCTCCCACTTTTGCTGTGCTGGAAATCGAACCTAGGGCCTCAGAACTGTACTCTACCAACTGAACTAAACCCTAACCTACAGCTGTAGGGTTGTTGTTGTTGTTGTTAGGTGCTGTCGAGTCGGTATCCGACTCATAGGGACCCTCATAGGGTTTTCAATGGCTGAGTGCTTCGGGATTGCCTTGGGAGTGGATTGCCAGGCCCTACTCCCATTTTTGCGGTGCTGGAAATTGAACTTGGGGCCTCAGAGACTGCAGCGCAGCGCTCTACCCACTGAGCTAAATCCCAGCCCATGCAGGGTATATAGGGATAATTCAGTTCATATATACTGTGTGAAATTGTCAAATTGGAATTCTTAATACATCCATCACCTTCAACATTTTACAAAAATAATTTTTGATTAGCATATAACAAATTTGTAACACATACATATTTATGAGGAACAGTATGGTTTTAAAAATTGCATTCAGTATAGTGATATCATTATGTGATTTTTATAAAATTGTATCCTGTATTTTGCTCCCCTTTCCCCTCCTGATTTGTCCATACCTCTCTCTCTCAGTAGTCCCCTTCCTCTTCATGATGTGTCTCCTAGTATTTTCCAATCTTAGATATATACAATGATATGTGTGTATGTATGTGCGTATATAAAATGTATATTATATATATTATATATGTGTGTGATGGGAGAAGGATATGGCAATACACTCCTGAGGCAATCCCGAAACAGTCAGCCTTTGAAAACCCTATGAGCATTGCTATGAGTCAGACACAACTCAGTGGCACCTAACAACAACACAACATATGTGTGTGTGTTGTTATTGTTGTTAGATGCTATTGAGTCAATGTCTGACTCATAGCAGCCCTATGTACAACAGGTGAGGCACTATTGTCAGTGCCTCTCTGCTATTCATAGGGATTACAATGGCTGATTGTATTTTGGGAGTGGGTTGGTGGATCTTTCTCCCAAATGTGTGTGTGTGTGTGTGTGTGTGTGTGTGTGTGTGTGTGTGTGTGTTCCTTTATGATAGATCTAACTCCTGCATATCAGTGAAAACATAGTATTTCTCTTTTTGAGTCTGGGTTATTTTGATTAGAAAGATGACTTTCAATTCCTTGCATTTCGCTGCAAATAACATAATTTCCTAAACCTGCAGCCATACCACTGTCGTGTCTGATCCCTTCAGATCTCTTAAGCTAAGCAGGGTCGGGTCTGGTTAGTGCTTGTATGGGAGACTGCCTGGGAACACCAGGTGCTATAGGCTTGGAAGAAGGACCTGGCAGCCCATCCTCCCCCAAATAAACAAACAAACAAAAAAACCCAAACAACTGAAAAAACAATCAGGCATTGAAAACCCTATGAATAGCAGAAGCAGAAAAGCATGAACAATACTGTCTCACTTGCCGTATGTAGAGTCACTATGAGTCAGATACCAACTCAAGGGCACCTAACAATAACAACATAATTTCTTCTTCTTTAATTATGAATAATATTCCATTGTGTATATATACCACATTTTGAGAAACCCATTCATCTGTTGATGAACTTGTGGGCTGATTCCATATCTTTGCAATTGTGAAGAGTGCTGCAATAAACATGGAAGTGGAGGTGTCACTGACGTATGGTGACCTATCTTCCTTTGGGTATATGCCCAGGAGCAGTATAGCTGGATCGTGTGGTAGTTCTATTTTTAGTTTTCTGAAATATCTCCATACTGATTTCTGTAATGGCTGTACTAATTTACCATCTCACCAGCAGTGTAAAAGTGTTCCTTTTTCCCACATCCTCACCAGCATTTGTTATCATTTGTTTTGTTGAAGTTATCCCTTCTGAATAGGGTGAGGTGGTATCACGGTATAGTTTTGATTTGCATTTCCCTGATTACTAACAATGTTGAATATTTTTCATGTTTATTGTCCATCAGTATTTCTTCATTTGAGAACTGTTTATTTCCACTACCCACTGATATATTGGATTACTTGCTACTTTGGTGATTAATTTCTTGAATTCTTTATATATCGTAGATATTAATCCTCTGTCAGATGTACAGGAAGCAAAATCTTCTCCCATTTTATGGGTTTTCCCTTTACTCTATTAATTATTGCCTTTCCTGGGCAAAAGCTTTTTAATTCCATGTAGTACTATTTGTCAATTTCTTGGTGCTATTTTCTGAGTTATTGGAGTCTTGTTAAGGTAGTACTTGCCTATGCCTATGTGTTCGAGTATATTGCCTGCATTTGTTTCTAGTTGTTTCAAAATTTCCAGGTGTATATTGAGATTTCTGATCCATTTTGAGTTGACTTTAATATAGGAAGAGAGATACAGGTGTGCTTTCATTCTTATACATATGAATATCTAGCTTTCCAAATATCATTTGCTGAAGAGCTGTCTTTTCTCCAATGAATGCCTTTTGCAGCTTTGTCAAAGATCAGTTGGCTGCAGCTGCATGGATTTATTTCTGAGTCTTCTCTTTCATTCATCTTCATGCTTATTTTTGTGCCAGTACCAAGCTGTTTTCGTTACAATGGCCCTGTAACATAGTTTGATGTCAGGTATTATGATGCCTCCTATACACTTTTGCTGCTTAGGATTGTTTTGGCTATTTGGGATCTTTTGTGCTTCCATATGAATTTTAGGACTGTTTTTTCCATTTCTGTGAAGTATATCATTGGAATTTTTATGAATTTTTATTGAATCTGTAGATTAATTTTGGTGGTGTAGCCATTTTCACAATATTAATTCTTCTAATACATGAGCAAGTGAGGTCTCTCCATCTTCTAGTGTCTTCTTCAATTACTTTCTTTAGTGTTTTGAAGTTTACAATATAGAGGTCTTTATAATCTTTGACTAGATTAATTCATAAATATTTAATTGGGGGGACTATTGTGAATAGGATTTTAGTTTTGTTTTCTTTCTCTTCCTGTTCATTACGTATAGGAATGATATCAATTTTTATATATTAATTTCATATCCTGATACTTTGCTGAAGGACCTAATTAGATCTAAGAGTTTTCTAGTGGAGGCTTTAAGGTCTTTTAAGTATAAGATAATGTCATCTGCAAGTTGGAATAATTTGACTTCTTCATTCCCTATTTGTATCCCTTTTATTTCTTTCTCTTGCCTTATTGCTATTACTAGGACTTCAATCACTATATTGAATAAGAGTGGGGAGGGTGGATACCCTTGTTTTGTTCCTGATTTTACAGGGAATTCCTTCAGTTTTTATCCATTTAGTATAATGTTGGCCAAAGCATTGTTGTATATTTATCTTACTGCAAAAACATCAGAAAGGACCTTTCTGAAACTCCTATTAATTTCAAACTAATTTTTAAGCCATTAGATTTACTACTTACCACACAATAGCAAAATAAGTATCTTATAATCAAAATGGAAGTGAAGAAATTGGAGCATTTTTACAATAGTAAAACTCTTTATTGTTTATAAACATCCCTCTTCCATTTTTAACAGTGCTAAAGTACAGACAAGGGAGTAATTGTATCATGGTAATATTTTGAAATAATATTTCAAAAACATTTATATTGGTTGGATTAGGCATTTAATAGGCCACGGACAGTAGGCAGCAATTTGCTGAATTCTTGAAAGCCCTTTCCGATCCAAAATGATAGTCCTTTAGTTGTGAATGTTGTAATGTGTACTCACAGAAATATATAAATAAATCATTCTGTATAAATGAGAAACAGGAAATATCAAATCCAGTTTCCAATCTATTGATAGTGAATACCATAAAAATGTGGAACTGACAAAAACTCAAGCAAATTTGGAAATGTGTGGGTTCTCAGGCAATGCCTTAGCTTGGTTCTTATACTTAAAGACTTTTCAATTGCTTTTATGATCAATTTTCAGAGATTACTTGAAGTGATCTAAATCAATAGTATACATTCTAATGACTATCTCAAATCTGTTGCAATGAATAGATCACCTATTTATTCAAAAATATATCAACCTACTTAGAGTGACCAGGAAGAAAATAAAATTGTCAGTTATATATGTGAGATCCTGGATCTCCTGGAAACTATGTATATTCTGATGGGGACCTAAGTAAAAATCAAATGTCTATCACAGAGAGGTGGGATGAGCAAAGGGAAAGGGGAGGTCAGGAGGGCTTATTGTGATGAGATGGCCCATGTGTGTCTTTAGAAGTCCAGTAACTATTATTTGGAGAGTGTGTTCCAGGTTTTTGAAGAAGAGGCATGTTGATAGGGAGAAGGAAAATCCTGGCAATAAAATGGACTTCAACTTTTTCAAAAATCATACCTAGGATCTGATTTATGCTTTCCTTTTCATAGTAGGGTAATTGTGAGACTAATGGAAAATGGCGATTCCTATTCAGAAGGATTTTATTTAAAAAGAAAAAAACTCAAAATTGGTGATACTTTTTTTCTCAAAACAGTTTTGAAGAGTTACACATTTGATTAATCTACTTCCTTTTTTTCTTTGCTGTGTTCTCAGATTTAGTTTAATATTCAAATATATTAGAATGATAATAGATACATGTACATGATGTTGCTTATGAAAAGTTACCAACTCCAGACCCTCAGCTAGTCCTGTGTCTTGACTCTTTTTCCTAGTCCAGACTCCATGATGTTTTGTATGGATGCTTCCTTCCACACTTTCCAGATTTTGGAGACGGTTTAGGGTCCAAGGAATTAGAGGATCATGAAGAGCATGTAGCCTCGTTAACATTCAATCTAGTTTAGGGGTGGCAAATTGTTGACTTATGAATTGCACATTCAACAAACTGATTTTATCAGAAACAGGGAGCAGAAAAATGCAGAAAAATTATATTCTGCAGGAGCCATGCATGTGTTTACACCGGTCTTGGCAATTATAAAATTCCAATTCCATTCTATAGGTTTTAAACTAATCTGCTATTCATGCCTGAAGGGTCTATGTTAAGTAGAATTTGTGAATACTCGCACAACACTTTCTCACTAAGCTCAAAGCACTTTTTGATTAAAAATAGCTAAATTTCAACAAAATAACACTAAGAAAGGTGGAATTAAGTTTATAGCAAACAACCCTGCACTGCAAAGTAGGGAAAGAAAACAGAAGTAATCAAAATTATGTTAATAACTGGATGTGAATACATTTCTATTTATTTTGCCTATCAATAGTTTTCTTATTAAGTCAACACAGTAAAATACAATTTTGAATATGAAACACAGGATTTATATAATTAGGCTCTCAGATTGAGACAGATGAAAGCTTCCACAAAACAAGTTGATAATTCAGCAATGATTTCCTGACATCCATTCAATATGTCCCAATTCAGTCATGTTCAGGTATTTATCATTGTACATTTATATCTGACCCATATTTCATACTATTTACTGTAACTTTTCCATAGTCCTTTGGCTTGAATTGATAAAAGTTAATACAGAGTGAAGACAACTGTCTACTTCCCTTCCTTTAACATCTGAAATATTCATTTGGAAATGAATATTAATAAAAAGTAAGCTAGCATAGTCTGAAATTTTTAAATCGTTCCACAAATGCTCAGATGTCTTATACTGTTCTTGTAGGAATTGCCTTTAATAGGTATGCAATTAATGGTAATATTTAGTTCTACTCATGCCTTCTAAATTCAAAGCCTACTTGACTTATTAAAATCTCTCTTGCACCATTTTCTCCTCTCTTATTTCAAAAGGATGCGGTAGGGAGTTATTCATACTAAATATTGAGAAAAGTTTGGGAATCCTGTGAGTTGCAAGTCTGAAAAATCTAAATTTCCCTGTGATAGATACTTTATGATACCTTTAGGATACCTTAGGGAGAAATGAAGGAATCTGCCTAAATCCTGCCTCCTATTCCTGAATGCTTCTTTGAGTCTCCCTGAAATGGCTCTGTGATCTTTTTACAGTTCTCTACCTGAAAATGTACCTTTCAGCCACTGCCCACTTGAGACTACATAATACACTTGACCTTCCCTTGTTTCCATTTCTGCCACTTTGTCCTGTTACATTGAATTTGAAAGGCAAGTTGAACTACAAAATGACATATCTCTCATGCTTTTTCTCATTTCATATTTTATTACTTATTCAAGTTATGATATCAATTAAGCACTTAAAGATGCAAAAGGAATTTTGAAATAAAGGTGGCAATGATGAACATTTATTCTCAAAATCTTAGCCAGTTGTGGTTGTGCACGCCTATAATCCCAGCGACTCGGGAGGCAGAAGCATGAAGATCGCAAATTCAAGACCAGAGGCAGTCTGCATAACTTAGTGAGACCCTGTCTCAAAAAGACTAAGAAAATGGGCTGAGGGTCCAGTTCAGTAGTCCAGCACTTGCAGAGCATGCAAGAACGAGGCCTTGGATTCAACCCCCAGTACTGCAAATAAATAAATAAATAAATAAATAAATAAATAAAAATAAAAAAAAATCTTAAGACGTATCTGAAACATGAAAAATGGCATTATATAATAGAAATAATACATACATTGAAAGAGTATTATGCATATTTATTTAGTCTGGTCTGGCTTTTGTTATACACTTGTATATAAGATCAGGGATAATAAACATTGTTAAGTTCCAGGAAGCCAATGGAATATCTAAGATTCAATGCAAGGACTCAGTATATTTATTATACAAGTAATACAAACATGAATCTGAAAAAACAAATATGAAATATATTTTAGATGACTCTCAATTGAGAAATTTGTTATTTAAATTATTCCTAAGTTGGATATTTTCATTAAAATAATAATTTTTAAAAACCTGAATCATAATTTTAACCTAATAATTATATACCAGGCAAGATACCTATTATTTAAAAAGAATCCTATTTTGAAATAAATTCTTGTTGACACTAAACTTTTCATAGGTATTATGGGTGTTACTAAATAGATACAAACTTATTTTAAAATTACATTTTTGTTACTGGTTGTCTATAAATGTTGGTAAATTAAAATGTGCTTGACTACAAACTATTATAAACTATAAACTATAAACTATTATAAAACAAAATCACTAGGCACACAGTCCCCTCACATCCTAACCCCCCCCTTTGGTTCTGGAAAGTTAGTGTTTTTTCTATTTTGTTTTGTTTTTTAAAACAAAGTAAGTGGTCTTATTTTAAACTGAAGATGCAACTTTCTTCCCCAAATATAAAAATACTGTATCTCTATTTGCAGTATATATATTTTTAATAAAACATGTCTGATCCAAGCCAGGTTTTACTTTTTTCATAAATGATAGAAAAGATATTTCATAATTATATTTTTATTCTTTAAGCTCAACAGAGTATATTCCATAGTTTCTCTGCCTTAAAGATTCATTTTCATGATCTATGTTTCTTCTGTATAGAAACAGAATTTTAAAAACGATTTCCACAAGTATTTCTAAAAGTGAAGGTGAATGAAAGATTCTTAGTTCCAAACTTTGTTTTACCATATAGTTTATTTTCTTCCATACAACAATAAACCTTGTGTTCTTATTTAAAGTTGAAAAAGAAAATGTACTTTAAACTTAAATGTCATAGTATAAATGAAAATATCACAAGTAAGGAATTTGTAAATTTTTCATGTGAGAAGGGAATTCTCTCTTATTAGAAGCATCTCAAGTTGCTAGTATTTTTATGTTATGGAATGCCTACTCATATACATGATATCTGTTATGTTTTCAGGTGCCATTGAATTGAATCCTACCCATAGCAACCCTGTATACAACAGAAGAAATCTCTACCCAACACTGTGCCATGCACATGATCTTTTTATGTTTGAGGCATTGTTGCAGTCACTATGTTTTTTTTCTCATTTTGAGTCATGTCACATCAGCAAAAGGAGGTCCCATGGGCTTTACTCCATTCTCCTCATTAAGGTCAACTTTACTTTGAGGAGGTAACTCTCCCAACATCTTCTGAATTCCTTCCAACCTGGGAGAGTTCATTTTCCAGCACTGTATTTGACAGTACTTCTCTGCTATTCATAGGGTCTTCAATGACTAATTGCTTTGGGAGTGGGCTACCAGGTTCTTCTCCCTGGTCTGTTTTAGTCTGGAAGCTCTGCTGGAACCAGTCTGTTCCTGTTTACATCAGAAATACCAGTAGGATAGTTTTCAGCATCATAGCAATACAGAAGTCCCCACAACATGACAAGCTGATGGGCACGTGGGGGATATCGGTTATAATATCTATTAAATCACTTCTTAGAGTCAAATAACTTCAGAACTTAAACAAGGACCTTATATCATCTTGTGAAAATCTCTACATAACCCAAATAAACCAGCAAATGCCTAGCACAGTAAAAGGCCTCGCCAGAAGACAAACCCAGAATACTTGATTCCCATAATTTATTCTTTCAAGACAGCATAGATTTGTGCCATGTAAGAATAGAAAGTGCTGTTGTCAGCATTCATTGAGCATTAGTCTTCTGTCACTGACTAGATGACAAGACTAGGTACATCACATACTACATCTGTTGTTATTTATCAAATGGGATACATATCTCACTCAAGTTTCTGCACATACCTCAGAATAATAATTAAATAATTTTCAGAATTTCATTAAAAAACACAGCAAAATTTGCATAAAATATTATCTCTGCAAATCTTTCTTACATACATCTACCTATCCCATTCATATTCCCTAAATCTAGGGCATTTGTGTTATACTTGGATTATCTCAATTTTTTTTTTATGCAAACCCAATGATGGTCATTATAGTCAGACCCAACTCAGTGGCACCTAACAATAACAAGCTTCTGCTTGCAGAGTCTCTTTATTTAAAACTAGCCTATATGACATAACCAGATTAATGTTAACAAAACTTTGCTTGTACCAATACTCTTCCTTGGCATAAATAAGTACTCTACATTGCTTTCAGAATAAAGTAAAAATTCCTAGGTCTAGACTTCTAAGCTTTCCACCACCTGATCCAACTATTTCTAACTTCACTTTTTAATGTTCTATAATTTGTAATATAGATTCTCTGTTCTATTCAATACCTCTTAAATATTTTTGCTCACCTATTCATTTCTACTGTTCAATTTCCCTTATCTGAAATACATTCTTTCTTATTCACTGATCTAAACTCCATTCATTTTCATGGTTCTTTTCAAGGCTCATTGAACATTAAATCTTTCTTGCATCCTGCCAATGGACACTTATTTTAACCCCTTCTGAGCTTCCATTTTCACAAGTACCTCTCAAATATAACTATATAACAATGTTATCTTCACTGTTTCTAAAATGAATATTTCCAAGTTCTGTTCTTGGTATTTTGATTCAGTGGATCAGAGGTGGGTCCCCAGAATTTTCATTTTAACAAGTTCTACAGTTGATTCAGACTTGGGTGGCCTGTGACTGTACTTTTAGAAACACCATGTAGTCATTAGTATCTGGTTCATATATTTGAATTTTAATCACATGCTCATTTGCAGTTTGCAGATTTACTATTTGTTTCTCTGGTTGTTCTGGCAAAATTGTAAATTCATTGAGAATAAGGACAAAATGTACTCATTGTTAGATTCTGCACCATATTTAATATATATATATATGAAGCTGATGTTCAATAAAATGTATTAAATAAATTAAATAACATGTGCCTAAATAATCTTAAATTACCATATATATTCATATATGTATTTAATATCTGTATCCTCCCACAGAATGTAATTTTCAGGCAATAGGACTTCTACTTTATTCACATCTGAACAGTAATTGCTTCTATCAGATGCCATAGAGTCAGACTCAGACTCACAGTGACCCGATATTCAGCAGAACAAAACACTACCCATCATTGTGTTATGCATATGATCATTTTATGTTTAAGCCCAATGTTACAGACACTATGCTTCTTCTTATTTTGTGTAATGCCACATTAGCAAAATGACGTCCTGGGGGATTAATTCACTCCTGTTGACTCTACTCTGAGGGAGGACCCAGAAGCCCACTCCCAAAACAATTATCCCTCAAAAACCCTATAAATTATCGGGGAACTGATATAGTGCCAGGCATGGCACAGTGTGGTGTATTGTTTCATTGTCTTGTACACAAGGTTGCTATGGGTCAGACTGACTGACCCCACAGAACCTAACAATGACTACTACTACTTTGAGGAGGTAACTTTTTCACAATCATTTCTTCTAGTCTGGGGGGTTCATTTTCTGGCACTATGTTAGACAGTCCTCTGCTATTCATAGGGTTTTCAATGGCTCATTGTTTTGAGGTCTACAGCAGTACTACATGGGGATCCCATCTCGGAAGCTAGGTAGAAGTGGGCCTGATTAGTCCTTGGATGGTAGGCCACCTGGGAATACTATGTGCTATAGGCCTAGGAGAAGGAACCAGTAGCCCACTCCAGAAATAATCAGCAATCTATAATAAACCCTATGAGTGCACAGAAACACTGATAATAGTGCCAAGCATGACATAGTGTTGAATAGTGTTTCATCTGTTGTACAACTTGACTTAAGGGCACCTAACAACAACAATTGTTTTGGGAGTGATCAGCCAAGTCCTTCCCCTTAGTCTGCCTTAGTGTGGAAGTTGTAGGGCTATATCTATGTTATTCATGTTGTTGTTGTTAGGTGCTGTGGAGTCAATGTCCAACTCATAGAGACCCTACATATAACAGGCAAAACACTATTGTCAGTGCTTCTCTGCTATTCATAGGGTTTTCACTGGCAGATTGATTTTTGGGAGTGGGTTGCCAGGTCCTTCTCTCAAGCCTACAGTATCTGGTATTCCCTGGTGGTCTCCCATCCAAGTGCTAACCAGGCCTGACCCTGCTTAGCTTCGGAGATCTGACGGGATAAGACACCACAGTGCTAAAGCTGCAGGCATGTTATTCACATCTGAAAGTTAACAGTACCAAAAAAAAAAAAAAAAGATTTTTGCTCACTATATAATGTTTAAAGAAATTATTGAACAACAGATGACTGTCTTATCACATATGACTTTCTTAGTCACATAATTATTTTGTCATAATTATTTTTTATTTCTATCCTTAGTTTGAAAGATATCCCTTCATGTAAAATGAATCACATCATGCAGGGGATATTGTTATGTGTCATTCAGATCATCTCAGAATAAAAAATTTATTTCCCAGCTGCTAGAAGATGTTGTCAGATGTCAAGTCCTCTTAGAGAGCTGTGCTAGCTGAAGAAAACTGATTCATTCAACCTTACACTTCATCCTAGATGATGTATATTATATCAACTCAGAAGACCTATTAGACTTTTCTGTTCCCTTGGTGATGGGGACCAATGGAATATAGTATTATGAAAACAGTATATAATATGCTGTTCAGACTAGTCCCACATTACAGAGAAGTTCACTTTTTTCTCTGCTCAGTTAAGTGAGAAAAAAAATATACAACTGAGGTCAATAAGAGCATTAGGGATAAGAAGATCTAGGAAAATAGAGGCCAGACAGTAGCAATTAACAATGAAAGGACAGATGGTTGCTCTAATGGTCAGTTCTGGGTGCCAGCTTGACTGACTAAAAGGATGCCTAGAAAAGTGGTAAAGTGTATTTCTGAGTGCATCCATAAGGGTGTTTCTAGAGAAGATTGACATGTGGATCAGTGGATTTGGCTGGTAAGAACTTCCATCAGTATGGGTTGGCACCACCCAATTAGTTTGGGATCTAGGTGGAACAGGAAGGCAGAAGAAGGGGGAAATTGGTTCTCTGGCTTTTTGACATGGAGCAAGATATGTTTTTCCTATGGCTACCCTTGGACATCTGATTCCAGGTTTTTTAGCCTTTGGACTCTGGGATATGTACTAGAGGGCTTCAGGGTACTCTCTGACCTGCAGTCATGGACTGGGAGTGTCACTGGCAGCCTGTCCAGGTCTAAGACTTAAAGCTTTTTGAATTAATTCATGCTACTGATTTCTGTGGCTCTAGCTGCAGGCTTCTCTGTCTCTCTAGCTTACTGATGGCCTATCATGGGAATTTTTAGTCTCCATGATTATGTGAGTAAATCCCCTCATAAATCCCTTCAATTATATGTGTAATTGGTTTTGTTTCTCTGGAGAACCTAACATAGTTGCATTTTCTATAATGAGCATTAAGACTGGATTCAAGTCAAGAGGTTAAAGAAGACCAATTCTCAGACTTACGGAGATGGTTAATAGAATACAGCTTTCCAAGGGGAATAATGGACAGGTAACTAAAAAGTGAATTACTCAATTTATAAAATCAATGATGAATAATCAGAAGGCTGTGGGTTAGGGCTTATATACTGATTAAAAAGCCATGAAGACTTACTCAGTTTCTATCTTGGAGACAGATTGTAGAACTCAAATCTATTGAGGGAAGAAGCGCCTCAGCCTCCTTGGTAGCAAGGGCCCTGCAGAGCCACAGAAATTGTACACAGCTATGATTACTAAGTCCTTTCACAAGGAGTCGTTTAGGTATTTACTCAGGTGACTACAGTAGGCAAAGAAATTGGCCAAACATTTCAAGAATTGTACTTGAGTCTGAGACTACTTAGAACTCAGACAACTAGCTGGGCACAGTGGCACATGCCCAATATCCCAGCAACTTGGGAGGCAGAGGCAGGAGGATTGCAAGTTCGAGACTAGAGACAGTCTGCTTAATTTAGGGAGACCCTGTCTCAAAATAGTAAAAAAAATGGGGCGGGGGTGCAGCTCAGTGGTATAGCACTTGCAAAGCATGCAGGTGAGAGGCCCTGGTTTCAACCCCTAGTACCTCCAAAAAAAAAAAAAGAAAAAGAAAAAAGAAAAAAAGAATGAAAAGAAAAGAACTCAGACAACTGAAGAATATCATGGCTCCCCTATTAAGGTAGGATCAAATGAAGAAATATAACAGTGGATTCCTGGACCAGGTATAGTTCACAATAGGTCCACCAGACTAAAGACTCACCCCCTATTCATTTCTAGAGTCCCCAAATGTATAATGTTTATATCTAATAGGTGGAATTATCTTATACATTGTGTCATTGGCATAAGTGCCATTAAAGCCAAGTAGAAATTTCTGAAACTGCTCTCTCCTTTACCCTAGACAACATAGTAAATAAAACATAACTTCTCATTCCTGGGAAATGAAGAAAATAATATCACCCTTAAGTACCTAAAATATGCAGGGGTGGTAGTCATCAATATATTTCTATTTAATGAATAAGCATTCTCCCTGCAAAAAAAATAAAAAAAGAAGAAGAGATAAATGTGGTAAGACAATGTGGACTACTCTAAACAATAGAAAATAGCAGTCCTGATTATTGTTGTAGTTCCAGATGTGATATACTCGCTAGAATAGATTAACACAGACTCAGAAACTTTGTAAGTAGCCATTGATTTGATCTAGTGAATGCTTTCTTTTGTATCTTTACCAGAAAAAAAGGAACAAACAACAGAATATATTTATAGTCTTACTGAAGGTCTAGGATAACTGTTCTGTCCTTTGTCATAACATAGTTTGAAGAGATCCAGGCCATCTAGGTATCTTATACAACATCATTGTTGTTGTTGTTAGGTGCCGTCGAGTCGAGTCCGACTCATAGCGACCCTCATAGGGTTTTCAATGGCTGATTGTTTCGGGATTGCCTTGGGAGTGGGTTGCCACATCCTTCTCCCATTTTATGGTGCTGGGAATTGAACTCGGAACCTCAGAGACTGCCGAGCAGCGCTCTACCAACTGAGCTATAGAACATCATAGTGTTCCACTATTATACATATGGCATTATTCTAATTGGATGGCTTGAGCAATAAGTAGCTGGCAAGATGGAAACCACATGTACTCTAAACTATGGGAAATAAATCCCATGAACATTCAAGGGCTCAATATATTAATAAAAATTTTGAGATCCAGCATACTGTGGCAGTCTTTCCAAAGTAAAGGATGAATGTTTATATATTGTGTACCTCACCATAAAAGGGCTGGAATTTAGCTCAGTTGGTAGAGTGGCACTCAGTACTCTCTGAGGCCCTGTTTTTGATCCCCAGCACCCCCAAAATGGGAGAAGGATGTGGCACTTCACACCTGATGCAATCAGCCATTGAAAACCCCGTGAATAGCAGACAAGCACTGATATGGTGCTGGGCATGGAACAGTGTCAGACAGTGTTTCGTTTCGTTGTACATAGGATCTCTATGAGTCTGACTTGACTTGGCAGCAACAATGATCATAAAATAACTCTGCAGTAATTTCAGGCTGCAGTTTAAGCAACATTACTGCTTCAATTGTGACTATTTGACTCAGAGGACCCTATGATATTAGAAATGTCAGTGGCTAGAAAACATGCCAGATGGACTTTATAAAAAGCCCTAGTGAGGCAGTCTCATGTAGATCCCTAGGTTTTTGAACCAAGGCCACCACGTTTTCAGGGCAGATTTATGGCCACTGCAAAATATTTCATTGTATGCTAGTGGGACCTGGTAGCTGAGGCTAGTTTCTACCACTTACTACCCTTCACACATATCAAGAGAAGAAAGATACTCCTAGATCTTATAAGTGATTCCAAGGAGTAGAAAGGGCATACTGCATTTGATGTATAAGGTACTGCCTAAATCTCTCTTTACAAATAAAGCATTTATTTCCCTGATTATTGGAAGAAATATGATAAGATAGTCTTCAACTGTCAGTCTTTTGGAGGGGAGATCCCAGTAGAAGTAATCTTGTTAGGCAAGTCATATTTCTTTTTAGGGTCTGCTTATATCCAATATCCAAATTAATCTAGGAATATAAATGTTCTGTTTCTTGATCCTAACATGTAATATCGCTTAAACACAAGGTGTGTACAAAAGCTTTCTGTGGGGTGGTGGGTTGAGGTCTTAGTTGGGGCTACAATCTGGTTCAGATATGATTTTCTGCCTCATTTTGCTCTCCTCCATAGGTGTTGATTTTTAGAACAGTCCCTAATTATATCCATATTCCAGTCTCCATCTCAGAATCTGCCTCTTAGGAAACTCCACCCGTGATACATTGCTTAACATTTATTACATGTTATGCAAAAGTCAGAAATGTTTCCTATTGGTTGCAATGAGAAAGGAAGAGATAGTCAATCATAAGTCTTGTATTCCTTGTTTTCCTTCTTTACAATTTAGAAACTTCTTAGAAGTTTCAGGACTGTCTAATCCTTTTTCCATTGAATCAAATTATTTTATCTGAAAATTCAAGTAGAAGAACATCTAGAAATGAATATCAACATTTACTATAAAAATAATTTCCATCTTTAAGAATTGTGCTATCTGTATCTATACCTATGTATGTATCTAGGTATCTATTTCTATTTATATTCCTTCATTTAACAAGTCCCTACAACAACAACATGTTTAAAGTGTCAGATAAAGGCACCATTTCCAAGAAATTTCTTAGTGATTTCTGTGTTATTCTGGGTGGATCACAATTTGTTACTGCTGTTGTTGTTTCATGTTTTTTGAGCCCGGGCTGGCCTTGAAATTGAGATTCTTCTGCTTCAACCTCCCGAATGCTGATATTACAGGTGTGTACCACCATACGTGGCTTAAGTCACAGTTCTTCATAAAGGACAATTAAAAATTAATAGATATCTGTTGTGACAAACATGATTAACTTTCTCCCCTTCCATGGGTTTTGGAGTGATAATATTTAGGGAATATTATCCAATTATAGATAATGTCTAGGGAAAATAAATATAATTCATAGTTTGTGATTCAATTTATTGTGCTAATAATACTTTTTTTTCCTTCCAAGGTCATATTGAACTACTTAATATGTTGTTGTTATTGTTGTTAAGTGCCATTCAGTCAGTGTCTGAATCATAGCAACCCTACATACAGTAGGCGAAAACAGTATTGTTAGTGCTTCTCTGCTATTCATAGGGTTTTCAATGCCAGATTGTTTTTTGGGAGTGAGTTGCCAGGTCTTTCTCCCAAGCCTATAGCACATGGTGTTCCCAGGCGGTCTCCCATCCTCGTGCTAACCAGGCCCAACCCTGCTTAGCTTCCAAGATCTGACAGGATAGGATGCCACAGTGTTACGGCTGCAGGCATACTTAATATAATAATATCTAAAAGAATAAGACAATGAGATCCCACTATTAAAAAGAATTTAGACATTTCCAGAGTTAGAAACTGGCCAAGTAATTAGAGCAGATTAAGTACCAGGGCTATATTTTTCAAACTGTGAACTGCCCAACTCTAGGGGGCTCCACTCACATAGACTTGTGCAGTGTTTAAACTGCACAAATATCCAGCAAGACCCTGAGGACAGTAGCCCAATATACACTTTTGAGTAATTTCTCCAAATGATTCCTAAAGGATTGCTAAATAAAGCCACCTAATGCAAAGAGCAGAAGTGGGCCTTGGGGCTACCAGCAAAAACCATTAAATAATTGAATACAAAATAGCTGGGAGAGTAAAACCTTCCTTTCTCCCACAGTTAAATAGAATGAATGACAAGAGAAGAGTTTGCCCTTGAGGTAAAAACCTGGAAGACTTAAAGAAAGTCTGTAATCTGCCTGGGGAAGGTTTGAAGTTCTAAGAGAGAAGCACACAGGAGATTTGAACAAGTACTGACTGCCACAACAGATAAGATGCAGAAAACCAGAATGTGCAATCTTTCCCAAGGGTGAAACCAGTGTTTTGGCAACTGTGTCTCCAGGTTTTCTGCTTATGTTAATCAATCTATTCATTCACTTAATTATGAATTGGCAATGAGAACTAATCAAAGAGTTGAAGACAATCACCAGTGTAATAATAAACTGCCTAAGAAACAAATCATAGGAGAAAAGTTAATTAAAATGTCTAAGTAAAAATCTCAGAGATTTTCAAATGATAGTGCATTTTAAAATAAAGTTAGGTTGTCATAAAGAAGTCGAAGAATAATGAAACATTCTTCAAAATGTAAACATGATCTTTGAAATTAAAACCAAGAGTTCTTCTGATTGATAAAATGGCTGAAGATCAAATACGTAATCTAGGACAAAAAGTTTCCTGCACTATACATTAAAAAGGTAAAGTGGAAGAAATCACCATACAGGAGAAAAATTGTCATACATGGAGGATAGATGAGGAAGTGTGGAGGGCAGGATTGATAGAGGAAAGAAAATATTTAGGAATAGAACATTTTGTAAACTAAAAATTAGTTTAAATGCTGTGTATTAAAAGGACCTATGGAAGTAATGGAAGAATTATAAATGGACATGCATCTAGGTAAATGCTGAAATATTCCAGAAAGGGCAAAAGGAAGAGTAAAAACACCTGTATCAACTAAAAATCACATTTACCAGCAACAGTAGATGAGAGTTCCCATTTCTCCACATCCTCATCACCATTTGGTATTTCCCTCTGGTCTTTTATATAGTAGCCATACTAGGTGACGTAAGATGATATCTCACAGTGGTTTTGATTTGCATTTTCCTGATGCATATTGATAATTTAACATTGTTTCATATTTCTTGGTTATATAGTTCCTGGCCATTTGTATGTCTCCTTTAGAGAAATGTCTTCAACACATTTTTAGTTAAATTATTTGGTTTATTGTTGTTAAGTTTTTTCAGGCATTTATATATTCTGGATATTAACTTCTTATCAGATGAATAGTTTGCAAATATTTTCCCCTCATTCTGTAGGCTGTCTCTTAACTTAGCTGATTGTTTTCTTTCCAGTGCAGAAGCTTTATAGTTTGATATAATCCTATTTATGTATTTTTACTTTTTTATGTTTGTTTTGGGGGTCCTACCTAAAAAATCTTTGCCTACATCAATGTCTTGAAGTGTTTCTTTTATGTTTCTTGAAGTAATTTCATTGTTACAGGTCTTACATTTAAGTCTTTGGTCCATTTTGTTTTGATATTTGTGCATCATGAGAGATAGGAATCTGGTTTCATTCTTCTGCATATGTATCTCTATGTTTGTCAGCATCACTTATTACACAACTATAAAGACTATCATCTTGTCATTTGAAACAACACATATGGAACTGGAGGTTACTATGTTAAGTGAACAGAAACAGATAAATACCACATGCACACACTCATTTGTGGAAACCAAACATGGCTCTCATGGAATAAAAATGTGGAGTAATGGTCAGTAGACAGTGGGAAGGAAAGAAGGGAGAAAAGTGGAAGAGAAGTTAGACAAGCTGTACCAAAACATAGTTATAGAGGAGGAATTAGTTCTGGTTTCTACAGCATAGTGGAGTAACTATTGCTTACAACAATTTATGATATATTTAAAAATAATTAGAAGAGCCAAGCAAAAGTTCCCAAAACATAGAAATAATTAACATTTGAGGAAATGCAAGTATTTATTACTCTAGTTTTATCACTACCTGTGGTATATATTTATCAAATTATACTGAACCTCATAAAGATGTAAAAATATTATCTCTCAATAATAAAAAATAATAAATCACTGAAAAATCACATTTACCATCCACTTGAGTCCAATGAATAGTGACCCTATATACAACAGAATGAGATACCCATCTACACTGTGCCATGCCTGGCACTATGTCTGTGTTTGTTGGCTATTCATAGGGTTTTCAATGGCTGATTGTTTCAGAACTGCTTTAGAAGTGGGCTGCCTGGTCCTTTGATTTTTGCAATGCTGGAGATTGAACCAAGGGCCTCAGAGAGCAGAAGTCTACAAACTGAGCTAAACCCCAATGCATTCGATTATGTTGTTTGGTGTCATTAAGTTGGGTCTGACCCAACAGCCTTATGTATAGCAGAATGAAACACTCCTCAATTCTGTGTCAGGCACACAATCTTATTTAAGTTTAAGCCCATTGTTGCAGACACTGTATCAATCCATCTAGTGGAGGGTTTTCCTTCTTTTCATTGACCTGCCATTCTCCCAAACATGATGTCTTTCCCTAGGGATTGGCCCCTCCTGACTACACGTCCAAAATACGTAAGGCACAGTCTGGCCATCCTTGGTTCCAAGTAGAACTCTGCTTGTACTTCTCTTAGGCCATACCTGTTGTTTTGTTTGGCAGTACATGGTGTATTCAATGTTTGTCGCTAGCACGATAATTCAAAAGCATCAATTCTTCTCCTGTCTTCCTTGTTCAATGTCCAGCTTTCATAACCATATGATGCAACTCAAAGTACCATGGAGCTTGCAGCCATATCACTGTGGCATCTGATCCCATCAGTTCTAGGAAGCTAAATAGGGTTGGGCCTGGTTAGGACTTGGATGGGAGACCACCTGGGAATACCAGGTGATATAGGCTTGGGAGAAGGTCCTGGCAGCCCACTCCCAAAAAACAATCAACCACTGAAAACTCTATGAATAGCAGAGAAGCACAAACAATAATGTTTCACCTGTGGTACATAGAGTCACTATGAGTGGGACACCAACTTGATGGCATCTAACAACAACAAAGTACTATGGCATGAGTTAGGCACACCTTCATCTTCAATGTGACATCTTTACCTTTCAATACTTTAAAGAGATCTTTTGCCACAGCTTTTCCCAATGCAATGAGTCTTTTGATTTTTTCACTGCAGCTTCCAGTGTTGTTGATTGTGGAATCAAGTAAAGCAAAATCTCAGACAACCTCAAACTTTTCTCCATTTTTCTCAAAGTTGCATATTGACCCAGTCATAAGGATTTTTGTTTTGTTGATGTTCAGTTGCAACCCATATGGAAGGCTATGATCTTTGATCTTCATCAGTAAATGTTTTAAATCTTCTTCACTTTCAGTAAGCAGAGTTGTGTCATCTGTATAATGCAGGTTGTTAATGAGTCTTCCTCCAATCCTGATGCCGCATTCTTCCTCATAAAGTCCAGCTTCTCAGATTATTTGCTCATCATATAAATTGAAGAGATATGGTGAAAGGATACATCCCCAATGCACACCTTTCTCGACTTCAAACCAAGCAGTATTTCCTTGTTCTGTTCAAACAATTGTCTCCTGGTCTATGTACAGGTGCCTCATGAGTACAATTAATTACTCTCATATTCCCATTCTTCACTGTGTTATTCATAATATATTACAATCCACACAGTCAAATGCCTTTGAATAGTTGATAAAACATAGATAGACACCTTGCTGGTGTTCTCTGCTTTTGGCTAATAACTGCCTGACATCAGTAATGATGTCCCTGGTTCCCTACCCTCTTCTGAATTCAGCTTGATTTTATGGCACTCCCCTGTCTATATACTGTTGCAGTAGCTTTTGAATGACCTTTAGTAAAATTTTGCTTGCATGTGATATTATTGATATCATTCAATAGTTTCCACATTCAGATGGATCCCTATCCTTGGGAATAGGCACAAATATTGATCTCTTCCCATCAATTATATATCTAGGTAAATTATTAATCAAGTGTGAGAAGAAAATAAAAACTAAGAACATGTGAAAATTCATAAAATTTCTAAGCCATTATAAATACACATACAAATGTATGTATATGTGGGGCGCACGCCTCCCGGTCCGGCCTGGAGGTTCGGACGGGCTGCGCCACCTCGCACACAGATACTAAACACAATTTACTTGGGACCCTCAGGTGAGGGGTGCAGACTCCTGCAGCCCTTGGGACCCCCCGGAGAGGGGAGAAAGGAAAAGCCTCAGGTGCTTTTGCCTTCCAGGGGCAAACACCTGTGTTGGTCGTCTCAGTGGTCACGAGGAGACAGCTGTTGCTTCGTCAGTGATCAGATGGAGAGCAGGTTCTTTTCCTTGTTGAGGATTGCGATGGGAGATCATTCTCTCCTCACCAAAGGTCCGGGGCAGAGCAGCGGGAGAGGTGCTTCCTCATTGGTGGTCCGGGCAGAACAGGCGAGAAGGCACAGAAAGGGGTGCCAAAAAAGGGCTAAAAGGTGGTGCCAAAAAGGGTCAAGCTGCCGCAGTGCATCTCTTTATATAGTTCCCCCATGGAATGGCCTGAGCCAATCAGCTTTCAGTCCAATTGTCCAATCAAGAAGGGTTTTGTACAAATGTGCAACCAAGTTACTTTCATTTTCCCTAGATTTCTAACTTACAAACCAGATATTCAAACGCCAGTTTGGGAGTTTTTGCCAATTTCCTCCCAATTTTTCCCTACATGTATATATGAAAGAATATATACAGGTATATATATTATTTTATAAGAGAATACACACACACACACACACACACACACACACACACACACCAGTTTCTCAAACTTTCCACTATTCAAATTTTGGGACAGATAATTTCTTTTTTTGAAGCTTTATCAAGTATTTTATAGGCTATTAGCAGCATATTTTCCTGTGGGGAGAGGTGATCAGAATCATTCACATTTAGAAGTTACTGGTGTCTTGGTGCATATGTGTATATGTATATGTGAAATATTATATATATATATATATATATATATATATATATATATATATATATATATATATGGCACATACAGATACATGTATACATGTAAGATTTTATGTACATGAACTATAAATAATAAATAAGACAATAAATATAAACTATACGGATGAATGGTTAGATAGGTAGGAAGACAGATACATAGAGAAGACTCTGACATCCTGGAACTCGTGGGTCAATGTTGTTTTTAGGTACTGTTGAGTAGTATCTGATGAAAAGCCACCCTCACAGAGTTTTCAATGACTGATTGTTTCAGGATTGTTTCAGAATTGCTTCAGGAGTGGACTGCCATGTCTTCCATTTTTGTGTTGCTGGGTATTGAACCCACAGCCTCAGAGCATGCAGAGCACTCTTCTACCTTCTGAACTAACCCTTAGCCCCAGTCTTGATGTTGCTACAATGTAGCCTGGCACTAATAACTAGGCCTTGGTCTTTCCTGTTGAAAACAATTTCACAGACCATCTATATCAGACAAGTCCACTCTGTGATCATGCCAAAATAAGACAAACTAATTATGTCTTAATACAAACAAAATGTAAATACTTTTTAAACCATAAAAATAACAGACATCCCCCATCCTGCTAATAATAGATTGGTATCTCTTTATCAGTTACAGCTTTAACCTACACCTGTTCTTCTATTCTTCCAGATAAGATGTATTAAGACACCCAGTCATAGAATTTCTTTCACTTCATGAGAGAATGCTGCCAAAAGAAAAACCTTAAACTCCTCCAAACCATGTAACACAACCTGAAATCTTATGGTCAGTTTAGGCTAACACCATTATACTGGGACATCTTCAATAGTTCCTAGCTATAACAAGCAGTAAACTCAACTTCTGTAGCTGCAGATGCTCCTGGGGATCCAATAAAGTAGGGCACATGATATAGAAAAAAAAAGCTTTTTTGAAAATGGCCCAGAAGAAATAAAGGATGATCAAAAACAAGTGAAAGAGAAACAATTAGCTCTTGCCTTTTGGAAGCTTTAATTACAAAAAGATTTTATGTTTTTTCTTTTTGTTATTGTCCACACATCTTATTTAGTTTTATAGTAAATAAGTGTATTCAAAGGCTGAGTATTGAACCCACAGCCAAAGAAATAAAAATTTAAAATATCATTTTAAATTAAAATTATATATGAAAAACTAAAAGTGAATCAGTAAAATGTCTAATTTGTGGCAGGGATATGGAAAATAGTCCAAATGAAGTGAATTTTCAAACTTTATTTAAGGAAGTGAACAATTACATTTTAATATTGATGAATCAAAAATAGAAGAGAAGTATTTAAATTTGTAACAGTAAAGTCAGTGTCACTAGTATAATAAACCTTTAGTAGTGATTGCAATAGCAAAATAGAAATGAGGTCATGATAAAAGTAAGTTTCACTCTTTATTTCACAGATTTCTGTATAGGTTTTTTTGGCAATATGTGTCTATTACTTCTGTAATTTAAATAAATAATAGTAAACCCAACAGCCTGCAGCCATAGCCCTGTGGCATCGGATCCCGTCAGATCTCGGAAGCTAAGCAGGGTCGGGCCTGGTTAGTACCTGGATGGGAGACCGCCTGGAAACACCAGAAGCTGTAGGCTTGGGAGAAGGACCTGGCAACACACTCCCAAAAATCAATCTGCCATTGAAAACCCTATGAACAGCAGAGAAGCACTGACAATCGTGTTTCCTCTGTTGTACAGAGGGTCACTAGGAGTCGGATACTGATTTGACGGCACCTATCAACAACAACAACAACAAACCCAACACACACAATATTTTGCAATAGCTCAAAAGACTACTTACAAAATATTAAGGGAAAAAGCAAGTTTCAGAGAAGTGTGTATATTAGGGCCTGATGCATATATATAGTACGTATTACATATAAAATATATATTGAGTTATAGCAAATGGCCATATTGCATATGTCTCACAAAACATACATTTTTAAATAACAGCCATATCTTAGAGAATGGATGACTTGGGCTGGAATAGTGACCTTGGATATAAGAGGTAAAGAGATTTGGTAACTTTTTAAGAGAATTCATGGCTGAGTGATTGGATACAGAAAACAAGAATAGCAAAATATGGAAGGAAATTAGCATTTTGGCTTGAACATCAGGTGGATAGTCTTTCCAATAATTAAAGAAAAATGAATGGGAGAAGAGTAGAGATTTTTTCTTATCTGTCAGTTCTTTCATTATTATTATTATTATTATTATTATTTTTTGGAGTGTGGAGTGAGCAATATTTGGTTCTGAACAAATTAAATATCAGTTTGTACATAGTACATGTACATAGTTATGCTCAGTAGGCAATTTGAGTATATAGGCTTGAGGCTTGGAAAAGAAATTCAGGTTCCTGATACGGGGAGGTAATTGTTAGTTTTCTGGTCTTTAATGGGATATTGTAAATATAGAGTGTAGGAAACTTCTGAGCAAGACCAAGTGGACCAAGAAGAAAAGAAACATAGAACTCCAAGGCACATAAACTTTTGAGGTTCAAAGGGTCTTACGTACAGGAAGGTTATTTTGTTTATAAGTGGAAAGAGGAAGCATTTAGATCTCTCCTTTGCTAGTATATCCATCCTGGGTCAATCCTTAAAGCAGGGTCTGCTACAGGAATTTGGCTTCACACAATTGTGGAAGCTGGGTAAATAGTCTCTGTGAGACTATTCCTTCTGTTCCTGATCCTGGAGCCTGAGATGCCCAGGGCAGAAAGGAAGGTAAGATGGACGCACAGTGGGGAAGCGGGAAAACAAGATGGAACCCTGAAGTTGGAGTGGGCAGAGTGGAAGTGCCTCCCACCTTCATGATGTAGCTGCTAGCAGGAGAATCTAGGAGACTTAGTCACAGAGTGAAACACACCTGGTCCAGAGTCACAGGAACTAAAACATCAGGGAAGAGAGGCGGTCACAGGGCAGGCTAGCAGCCTAATAAAGTGAGCAGCAGGTAAGTGAAAACAAGCATGAGCTACAGAAATGTCTGGTTTCATCATGCTAACACTAAGTGGCTGCTGCCTTACTCTTACCTTCTAAATCTCATGTTTCCCTCCTTAACCAGAAACATGCAGAGAACTCTGGGAAGTAGAGTTCAATATGACCAAGTTGGTGTTTTTAAAAGCTACCAACACTAGCTATATTTATTAAAGATGTAAAACTAGTCATTAGTGCCTGCTTACTATTTGTTATCCAGTTCTTTCTCTTAGCTCATAAAATCCCCCAGGGATCTCCCCAGGTATTTCCCATCTATGCTTCTGCAAAAAGAAAGTGGCTGATACTTGACATACCCCTATAACAAACTCAATTTCCCAGTGCAGCTGATCTCAGCAAGGCCGGAGGAAGTAATACAGTACTGCACACAGTCCTGAACAAATGTTTGTTGAATTCTGGGTGAATAAATGGTTCTCTAAATTGAGTTCAATCACATTAAAATATGAAACACTAATAATGCAGAAGGAAAATATGGAATGGCAGAAGAAGCAACAGAAAAACTCTCCCAGATTCCATACCGGCCCATGAATTTTGGCTTCATCACTCTGGTCTTAGTAAATTACTTAATCATTTTCTGCACTTTTGCTACCCATATCTTAAATTTGATTAGTACTGTTATGGGCTCACAGAAAGGTTGCAGGAATAAAAATGTCTAACAAAATGCTTACTACTTGGCAGTTACTCAAAAAATACTAGACACTTGGGCTAATTCTTGAAATCCAGCAAGACCTCTGTCCTCTTGTCCCAATATGAAGCTAAATGAAAAATATAACTAGGGAGCACATGAAGCGTTTAGATTTGGCAGTAAGTCATTGAGCAGGCATAGCAGCCCAGTCAGAATATGAAAATCTTCTTCCCCTAAAATAGATATACACCCACATTACATATATACTTTTTCTTTTTTACTTCTACATGTATTTCTTTGCTTTTGTATCCACAGGCTGCCTAATGGGTAACAAATTTTTAGGTTTCCTGGAGTGCTATCACAGCAGGGGAGCAGGGGAGGAGCAGGAAATGAGAATGATGAAAAATCAGTGGTGTGGAAAGGCAGCAGGGACAATAGCAAACATCTTTGCATATAAGTTGTTATTAAATTATGGACTGCCAGTAAATTTTAGCATTAATCAAAAGTGTTTTGGGGACCCTTCAATCTGCAAGCTTCCTATGATTTGACACTGTTAAAATTGTTATCTGATATAGGCACTTTGCTAGGAATCTTGCAGGAGTTAAAAAGAAAATAGACTGAGAATAAGAAGGGCCTTAGAAAGCAGTTGAAAAATTCTTATTCAGATAAAATCACTTTTGTCAGCATCCTACATGTGAGATTAACATGTACATCTTCTTTTGAGCCAAATTCGTCATATTATTTATTGACAATTCTTTCTAATTTCTTCAATATCACTGAACAACCCTAGCCTTTGGTTTCCTCTACTGGTTACGTGTAACCGTTTGTTTTCTGTTTTACATTATGCTCTATTTCCTACCCGAAATGGAAGCTTCCTATGTATTCCAATGGTGAGCATCACTGTTGATAGGTGATTGGAGGAATGTGCTGGCTCAAAATTGGCTGGCTTTACACAGTGTTCCAGTAATCATCATCTTTTTTTGTTCTTTGTTCACATACCTTGATGAAGCTTTACTGTACCACCACATTCAGGTACCCAAATTTTCAAAACTGGATCCTTAAAACAAAATAAGCAGTTATTACATTAACTGTTTCAATGTTATTAATGTCTACCTTGATATATCAAATTTATAATTGAATCAACATTCAGATTTCACTAATAAGAAAATTAGTGAAAGTTTAAATTAAAACTTGCCAAATTAGGCAATGTCAAATGTGTAGCTTTCATCTGGTAGATCATTTATTTAAGATGTTGTTGTTGTTAGGTGCTGTCGAGTCGGTATCCGACTCATAGCGACCCTCTGTACAATAGGGGAAACACTATTGTCAGTGCTTCTCTGCTGTTCATAGGGTTTTCAATGGCAGATTGATTTTTGGGAGTGTGTTGCCAGGTCCTTCTCCCAAGCCTACAGCATCTGGTGTTCCCAGGCAGTCTCCCATCCAGGTACTAACCAGGCCTGACCCTGCTTAGCTTCCAAGATCTGACGGGATCGGATGCCACAGGGCTACTGCTGCAGGCTATTTAAGATATTCATAATTTAAACTCAGTGCAGCTGCTCCTCAATGGAATGTACATAAATCCATTGTTTATGCATCAGAGAGAAAAGTGTGGGGGGAGCTAAAGATGGAGAGAAAGAAGGATAGAGAGTGGGAAAGGGGGGGGGATGAACAAGAGAGAGGGAGGGAGAGAGAGAGAGCTCTAGTTCTAGTTGTTTGGTGTCATATGGACCCAAGAACCAATTATAGCATTGACTTACTGTGTGTCACATTGCCTCAGTGCTGTGAGACTGGTGGTGTTCCAGGCATTTAGATGTGGGACTCCTGTCTTGCCCTGGAATTTTGAAAACAATCTCAGGTAAGTCTGCTGAAACAGCTGTTCAGGTGCCGTGTGTTATCTGTAGCAAGTGCAAGTCTGGCATGTGTTTTTAAAACAACAAGTTCTTCAAGTCGCTATGGGAAAGGTAATATTTGAAAGTCAATGACAAGCGGAAATATCTAAAAATGGAAAACGTGTTATAAACAGGCATTTGTTAAAAATGGAGTCAGGAACTATACAAAATCTGTCAGTAAACAACAGAAATTATCAAACATTTAGGGACTCCCAATTGAACAGAGGAAATCAGAATTGATACAAGCTTAACATCTGACAAGCTTGATTTTAAGAAAAGTTTCTGCTGAGCCAAGGTCCTGGTTGAATTCCCTCACATTGGAGATGTTTACAAATGACTGTTAGGTTTCCCTGTCTCAAAAGTAGGTCTGATCCAAGTATGCTTTGCTCCATTTAAATTCTAATCATGAGGCTGATATGAGGAAAACATGAAATTGGCATATTCTCTTTTGGATGGTTCAATCATTTGCACACTTTATTTTTCCCATTCATATTACAAAGCAAAATTTATTTAAATTATGAACAAAATATTTTTATATTGTATCCATCTCAGCCATTTCAGTTAATCTATGTCACCTCTCACCTACCATGGATAGGCAAAGTGCATTTATTATTATCCAAACCTTTATAATATCTCATCATCCCAAAGCATTGAAAATGAGTATGAGGACACAATAAAATAGAAAGGTAATGTATTTCAGCTAGTGTAGCTCAGTTAGTATAGTGCTTGCTCTGGTACTCTCTGGGTTACATCCCCAGCACCCCCAAAATGGGAGAAGGACCTGGCAGCCCACTCCCCAAAACAATCCTGAAACAATCTTCCGTTGAAATCTCTGTGAGTAGTAGAGAAACACTGATATGGTGCCGGGCATGGCACTCTGTTGGGGAGTATTTTTTTCTGTTGTGCAGAGGGTCCCTATGAGTTGGACCTGACTTGATGGTACCTAAAACAGCAACAAGCACTTAAAAAATGGTCCTAAGGAAAATGGATGCAGCTGCTGCTAGATCTTCAAATTACAAATGTCATTTGCATAAGAAGAGGAATAAAATCCTATCTTCTCAATAGTTCACTCACAAAAATCATTAGACATTACATATTTATGCCATCTTGGCAGAACTTGCAGATGAAAGGGAATGTATGGAACAATACCAGTACATATCCAAAAGTAGGACTAAGTAGAGGGTAAACAGTTAATTAAATAGCTATGGTTGAGAATTGGGGAGCTGCTTTTCAAGGTTGGGTAAGCAAATGCTCCTCCCTTTGACTTTACATTATAGTTGGGTTTTAAAATCCTTTAGAAGTTTTTTGGGGTTCAATCTATTATTTCTCTATATTTGTTAAAGAGTAGCACTTTCTTAACATTTCTTATTTAAAATAGAAGCAATACAAATGAATTTCTAATAGTTGTGAGGACTTTAATATTTCAACATGAGTTTTGAAACACTATTGATCCTTTATTATGTTTGGTGCCCTAAAAAGAAAACTGAGTCTCCAAATAGTGCAGTCATCAGGAATATTGATACTTATAAGATAAGAGAAAGAGTCTGCTGGGAGCATATGAGAATAAACTTTAATCTCAATGGATTAATGCAAATTAGTTATTATCCTGTGATTTAAAATTATTAGAATATTTTATATAAATACTACACCTTAACTGATTGCACCTCACACTCCAACTATTGGAATATGTTGAATGTATGATCTTATATTGACTTACTTATCTTTCAACAATTTTCATGTTCTTTCCCAAAAAGTGTAATGTTTGTCTCATGTTCATCAACATTTTCTAGAATGGTTGAGGATTTACGGAGCTTTGAGTAGAAAGCATTTTAGAAACAAATTCTGTGTGTGTGTGTGTGTGTGTGTGTGTGTGTGTGTGTGTGTGAGAGAGAGAGAGAGAGAGAGAGAGAGAGAGAGAGAGAAAGAGAGCATCTACATAGATCCTCCAGAATCACTGACATTTAAGAAACCACTTGGAGCGTCTCCTGAAAACTTAGCATACCCCCTTCCCTCCAATATATAATGGCACTTATGAAAGTACTTGGTGAACATAAGAAGCTCTTGAAAATGACTTCACACTTGCCAAGACCTCTTCAGTTTTTCACAGAGTATCGAGTTTCTTTCTCTAGTTTTATCAGAAAAAGGAGGTGTTGGAGAGATGTGAACTATGCTTTTATTAGACTCAATAGACACCTTAAAGTTCCCTTTCTTTTTCCATTTTACTCACGATATTTAAACTCTATTAGATTCCTAGGTAGCCAATGAATGCACTCTGTACAAACTCCAACAATGCAAGTGTATAAGAAAGAATTATTACTCTCCTCCACTTTCACTAGACATCCTCTTCCTCCACACCTTCCACAACTACCTTAAATATCCATTGTTTTCAATTTAGTATAAAAATACTCCTCTGACATACTTTCTCATACAAACATTGTATATACATTCATACAAGGACCCAGACACAAACATCAACTACATATGCAAACCAACCAATCTAGAGCAATCCTCCTTGTATCTGGCCAATAGACCCCAGTATACAATATTCTCTGCTTTAATTATCCCAGGGTCAAGTACTAAACAACTAGAGACCACATTATAGTCTAGCATCCACTGAAATTATTCAAATTAGCATTCTAAGTGGTTCACCCTGCTCTCTCCTGCTTTCCCAAGTAAACCCCCAATAAAGGCATTGGTCTAAGATTTCCCATCACTTTGGTCTTCTGCCTCCTGGCAATTTTGGTATCTTTCCCACGTGACCCTGTGTGGAGTACCATGCCTCCTGTCTTTTTGACAGGAGTAGAATAAACTCTTGTTCCTAGTAAGTCCCTCTTATCTCTCCTCTTGTGGCCATAACTGTTTGACTATGTCATTAAAGAATACAGAATATGTTTTTCCACTGACATATGTATGCACATGGGCTGGGATTTAGCTCAGTGGGTAGAGTGCTGCGCTGCAGTCTCTGAGGTCCCGAGTTCAATTCCCAGCACTGCGAAAATGGGAGAAGGGCCTGGAAATCCACTCCCAAGGCAATCCTGAAACAGTCAGCCATTGAAAACCCTATGAGGGTCTCTATGAGTTGGATACTGACTTCACAGCACCTAACAACAACAACAACAATGTATGCACACACAAGCAGACAACCTTACGACAAATCAAATCATATTCAAAACATTCCATTCCATTTCTTCCTAGTATCTACCATTTGTGGCCATCCATATCAGTTTATACATCTTTTCAGACACTGTATATTGAGGCATCCTGTCCCTGGACATGAATATCATGTTCCAAATCTTTAGTTTCACCACCCATCTCTGCTCTCCATTGCCATCTACCTTGACTCCCACAGTGTCCCTCTCCTCTGGTTTCTGGTGGGCTAATTAATAGAAAGCCCTAAAGACAGGTAGAAGGATGAGGGCATAGTATTTTTCCCTTAGCTCCCTTCGCTTACTGAAGGCCATCTCCCCTTCCCAGGAAGGTCTCCTCTCTTCCATTTTCTCCTTCTGAGCTTTGGTTACAGAGGATGGATAACTCCACAACTACTGAAATCTAGTTATTGAAATAACTCCTGTGACTTTTTTACATACTGATTATACTTTAAAAATATTCTCTTTGTGGATAAACCCTACTTCAATTAACATGGATTCTCTGTTTCCCTGGGACTCTGACTGATAAAATTACATTATTCAGTCATGATAGATGTCCAGCTTATTTTCAGCATTTTTGTTGAAATAAACATCAATATACATATATTGTTAAATATTGTTGCTATTATTTCTGTAAGATATGAGCCCAAAGTAGTAATGTTCATTCAAAAGTTAAGTGCCACACAGGGCACAGTGGTAGACTCCTGTAATCTCAGTGACTTGCGAGGTAGAGGCAGGAGGATCACAAGTTCACAACCAGGGGCAGCCTGCATAATGTAGTGAGACCCTGTCTCAAAATAAAAATAGAAAAGGGGCTACGGGAGCAGCTCATTGGTAGAAGCTTGCAAAGTATGCATGAGACCCTGGGTTCAGCCCTCCCTTGTACCACAAAAAAAAAAAAAAAAAAAAGGAAAAAGAAAAACAGAAAAGGAAGAAGAACAAGAAGAGTTAATTGTCTATTTTAGTATTGATAGATATTTCCAGATAACTTTCTAAAAGTTTTGAGGCAATTCACACTTGCACTAGACATTTAATTATGTATTTAATTGTTTGATTGATTTTCTGGCATGCAATTTTAAGTCTTACTACATGCCAGACACTTTATAAAGGGCTTAACAAATATTAACCCATATAATCCAATATATGAGATTTCCTATTTCCATATATCCTTACGCTTATTATATGCTATTGATCTTTTATAATTTCTCCAGTCTGATGAGTGCAAAATTATGTCTTACCATTTGAAGTTGCATTACTCAACTATTAGAGAGACCAAGTATCTGTCATCTATCTTATCTAATTGCATCTCATCTTCAATGAATTGTCTATTTGTATTCTTTTCCTTTCTATTGGGTGTTTATATTAATTAGAAAAACTAGATTGAGAGGATTTGGGGAGTTCCATTGGAATCCACAAAATTTAATAGTCTCTAAAATATATCACAGTTTTTAAATTAAGTAATTCTGTATACAATGACAAATCATACTCCTGTTCAACTATATTATGAGACATGCTGCTATTATCTACAGCTAGAACTTATGTAATTGAGTGTGATCAGAAGGAGTACCTTATATTTCAATGACAAATCTGAGACATTTGTGGATTGAGGAACTGTGAAAATTAATATTTTCTAAAAAGTCATAAAGTAATTGATTATGATTGGTAGGCATCTAAAATGTATAAATGTAACTTGAAGATGAACTAGAAAATTCTGAGTAAAAATCTTTAATTTTACAGATCAGGAAATGGAGTATACTACTAATATAGCAGATTACGTGCATTCACTTGGGAAGAATGTGAAATTAACAAAGAGCAGAAGATACTGCCTGCTTTGAGCCATTTGTTCCTCATCTCTAAAATCGGGCTTATAATACTACAGAGTTGGGCAAATCAAATTATACAATGGGGGTTCCAGTGTGAGAAAATCTCTAACCCACAATATAAATGTAGGACATTGTTTTGGTAAAATACTGAGTCCCAAGTGCTCTGGCTTTTCTGTCCCATGATCTTTGTGCTCTCTGGCCTCCAAATCCTTCTCATAGACATTTTGTAGATCCTGGAAAACGTCAGCAAAGATATGACAAATATGTTTCAGATTGTCTTTAGTATCTATGAATGTAGAGATTCTCAAGTTTTTAAATACTTAAGTTATCTCTTTTCTTTACTCAGGGTGTAGCAACAGAGGTAATAGTCAAAACAAGCATCTAATAATATTTTTAGTTAAAAGACATCAGATGAGAAATAACTCTTTGCAAGAGGAAAATGTGAGTTTGTGTATTTGTTCACATACCAAACATAGCATTATTTTCTAATATCACTCCACTATACCATATAAAGACCTTAGATGATGACAATGAAAAGCTCCAAATCTGCTAAGTACATTATTCTAAGAAAGTGTGGATAATGGTAATGCAAAGCCGTGTCCTCAGCTGCAACTGATAAGACTCATAAAGCTATTCCCAACAACAAATACTTCTTAATAATGGGATTTCAGGAACATGCTATTATTTTCAAACTTTTAAACTACAAAGTAGTCAGCTTTTTGTTACATATGTAATCCAGTCTATGGCCCTGTTTAATTCTTTATTTTAAAAGCTATAGTATAAGACTGGTGCAATGGCACATGCCTGTAACTCCAGAAACTGGGAGGCTGAAGCAAGAGGATCATGAGTTTGAGGCCATGAGCAGCTTAAGCAACATAGCAAGACCTGTCTTAAAATAAAAAAACAAACAAAAAGAAGAGAATAAGTACAGTTCAGTAACAGGGCACTTGCCTAGCATGTGCAAGATATTGGGTCCAATCTCCCAGTACTGCAAAAATAAAAATAAAATATAAAAATAAAAATCTATGATAGGGCACTTAGGAGGCAGAGGTGGGAGGATTGCTTGATTCTATGAGCCTAGGCAAATAGTGAGGCCATCTTCTTAAAAACAAAACTTTTGTATTGTAATTTCTTAGTTTTTTCTTTTCTTTTTTTGGTACTGGAGGACTAAACCCATGGCCTTGCACATACTTGCAAATGCTCTACCACTGTGCTGTACCCCCAACTCCTTTTATATTTTTTTGTTTGGATACAGAGTCTCGCTAGTTATACAGGCTGCCTCTAGCCTCAAACTCGTGATCCTCCTGCCTCCACCTTCTGGGTCCCTGGGATTACAGGCATGCTCCACAGTACCTGGCCCTCTTCTGTAATTTCTAAATAAAGAATAAAAATCTGCATGGTTTAAATTTACAGAAGAATGCCCCGTATTAACTATGGAAGTTCAAAATCCATTTTAAAATAAGTTCAGTGAGTACATTATGCTCAGGGCATGAAAGACATTTCATTCACTATGTTTACCTAAAAATCTGTATCAGTTCCATTCTTAGCCAAAATGGAGAAAGCACATTCCTATGGAATGCTCCTAAAATCTCTGGATAGAATACATGGAGATACCTCTAAGGACTGTGAAAACTAAGTGGGAACCCATAGACTGGAGAAAGAAAGTAGAATTTGATATACCATGAAACTGGAGGTGAATTTTCCACTTCATTTTTTGCCTGGTAGTTCCCCTGGGGTAGACTCAAAGGAAGCCTGACATTCTTAATGGCACAGTAAGTGCGGGAAGAATGAGTGACAAGGACAGACTTCTGTTTCTCATCTGAGGACTGGGAAAGGAAGATCTGACAGGGCAGAGAAAGTTAAGGAAACATTTTATGTTTTTACTTCATCTATTCTCTCCTATTCTGGCCACCGGACTTTCCTAAGGCAGTGATGCAACAATGGCACTAGTAAATAGACAACTATCTAAAACACCAAGGGAAGGGTGGACTCTTCCTCCTCTAGAGGAACTTTGGTACAAAAAATGTGGAAGGAATCTTTATTTTTTCTTAATCTCTCCATCCTCTAATCTCTTGGTCTCAAAGGCAATTGCAGTTATTGAAAGTGTGCCTCAGAGTGGGTCAAATAAAACACTGCCTTCTCGGAGCTGGAAAGCAGGAAATCTTTGAGATGAAATGTCACAGAGGTCACACCAGTGTCACTTAGAAATGCAAAACTGGTTCAATATCAAACATTAATTGAAGATCAAAGAATAAAAATCCCAGGTATCAACTGATGCAAAATTTTTGGCCAAATTCAACCTCCATACAGGATCAAAATTCTCAGCCAACTAGGAATAGGAATGAACATCTTGTAACTGAAAACAATAATCTATCTAAAAACACCCCACAGATAATACTAACCTTAATGGTGAAAGTTGGATGCTTTTCCCCTAAGATGAAGAATAAGGCAAGCATGTATGCTCCAACCACTCCTGTCTCATGTTGTCCCAGATATTTTATAGACAATGTAACAAGGACAAGAAAAAAATTAACAGAAGCAATTCATTGGAAAGAAGGAATCAAATTACTTCTATTTTCAGATGACAATTTTCATTATAGACCACCCAAAAGAATTTACAAAGAGGCATTTAGGTGAAAGACAGAAGGTGAGCATAAACACAGTCATATTTTATTTACTAATAATGAACAATTAGAAACTGATTGCTTATACAAAATATCATTTTCAGAGTCTGATAAAAGTATGTAGGTACATATCCTTTGATACAGGATCTGCATACTGAAAATTTCAAAATGCTGATTAAAAAAAGACAACGTATGTAATATACATACATTGGAAGACTCAGCATATGTAATATATCAACTCTCCCTTAATTCATCATATTACCATAAAAGTCCAGCTACATTTTTTACAGATAAAGGAAGAGTCTGAAATTTATCTAAAATGTTAAAATATCTAGAAGATTCAAAACAGTCCTTGGGAAAAAAATAATGAATTTCTCAGATTTATAATATTTTAAGATGTATTATAAAACTTTTGCAACCAGGATAATGTGCAAAATGAATGGGTAAATGCATAAGCATAATTCAAAGGAACACAAGAATGTTTCTAGGAAATGATGCAGAGAAATATGACCAATTAATTTTTACATTTTTATTATTTTATTTTAATTAATTAATATTTGTGGTACTACATTTATTGAATCCAAGGCCTCACGCTTTTAAGTTCTCTACCACTGGGCTGCATCCCTCTCCCCTTTTTAATTTTTCTATTTTGAGATATGGTCTCACCAAATTATGCATGCTACCTCTGTCCTCAAACTCATGATCTTCCTGCCTCTGCCTCTAGAGTCATTGGAATTGAAGGCATGTACCACTGTATCTGGCTTACATTTTTATTATTATCATTTTTTAATTTGTTTATCTTAACAGGGTACAAATACATGTATACAATATGCATTAATCAAATTAGGATAATAAGCATACTCATCCCTTCAGCTTTTGATCATTTTTATGTGTTCTGACTTTCATACTCTAGATTTCTGTTGTTGTTCGGTGTTGTCAAATTGGGTCCTCCTCATAATAACCTTAAGTACGACAGAATGAAACACTTCCTGACACTGTGCCATGCCTGGCACTGTCAGTGCTTCTATGCTATTCATAGGGTTTTCAATGGCTGATTGTTTCAGAAGTGGGCTGCCAGGTGCTTCTCCCTCTAGATTTCTAGTCATTTTGAAATATATCATAAATTGCTTTGCTCAACAGTTATCCCATAGTGCTAAAGAAGAACCAGAACTGATTCCTCTGCTTCATGTTTCTGGAGTCCCTTGCATTTATTTTTGTATCACCTTTCTCTTTCCCTTCCCAGTGTCTAGTTGCTCCTGTTCCTTTCCATTTTTCTACCATGTTGATATACTGAATTCCACAAATGAAAACATGAGGTATTTGTCTTTCTATGTCTTACTTATTTCACTTACAATAATGATCTCTAGCAACATTCATGATAGGATGTCATTTTTTTGACTGATAACATTCCATTTTGTAAATATACCAAATTTCTTTATTCATCCATCTACTGAAGGGCATATGGTTTGATTCCATACTTTAGCTACTGTAAAGAGAACTGCAATGAACATGGATGTGCAAGTATGGTTTTGATGTAATGAGTTCATCTCTTTTAGGTGTATACTCAGGAGTGAAATTGTTGGGTATGTCTGTTCTATTTTTTTATGACTCTTCATATTGTTTTCTATTCTGTCTGTACTACTTTACATTTCTACCAACGGTATATAAGAGTTCCCTTTTCTCTGCATCCTTTCAGCATTTGGTGTCTTGTTTTTTTGGTAATAGCCATTCTAATATGAGTGATATGCTCTGTCATTGAGATTCTAATTTCCATTTCTACAATGACTAGTGAAATTTAGCATTGTTCATGTATTTGGGCCATCTGTATGTCTTCTTTTGATATGCATCTGTTTCTTAATTTAGCCCATTTTTAAAAGACTGTGTATGAATATATGTGTGTGTATGTGTGTGTGTGTGTTCAGCCATATGTGTTCCTTACACATTATGGTTACCAATTACTTGTCAGAAGTACTGTCTGAAAATACTTTCTTCCATCCTATGGTTGATTTCTTAACTCCGTTGATTGCTTCCTTTGTTATGAAGAAGTTTTGTAGTTCAATATAATCCTATTTTGATATAATTCCATAATGTCTTGTGGTTTTGTGGTCCTATATAAAATGGTTGGCTAATCCACAGTTTAGAAGTCTTTCTCCTTTTTCTTTTTTATTATAATTCGTTTTATTATGTTTTTATACATGTATGGCATACACTTTGTGTACCCCTGTTATTCTCTCATCTCCTTCTATCCCCTCATCCCTTCTGCTGCTGGTCTTTTTCCTCTTGCCAAATGGATCTCCTTCTACTTGCATGTCCCTCCTCCTCCTCTTCCTCCTCTTCTTCCTCTTCCTCCTCCTCCTTCTCTTCCTCCTCCTTCTTCTCTTCTTCTTCTTCTTCTTCTTCTTCTTCTTCTTCTTATTCTTATTCTTATTTTGTGGCACTGGGTTTTGAACCGAGGGCCTCAGATATGCTTTCCAAGTGCTCTACTATTGAGCTCAACCTCATACTATATTTTTATTCTTTAAATTTTGAGATAGGGTCTTACTAATGTATACAGGCTGCCTTTGGCCTGTAAACTTGTGATCTTCCTACCTCTACCTCCTAAAACACTGTGATTACATGCTCTCTTACTATTTTTTAAAAATCTAGATTCCACATATGAGAGAAAAACTACATTTACATACCACATTTTCCTTACCATTCATCTTTTGATGGATGCTTAGACTGACTTCATGACTTAGCTGTTATAAACAGTGCTGGTATGAACATGGATATACAAATATTTCTATGGTATGTTGGCGTACATTCCTACAGTTACATGCCCAGGAGTGTTAATTTTTAGATTTTGAGGAATATTGTACTAATTTCCATTGTGGCTGCACTAATTTACATATCCACCAACAGTGTATAATGGTTATTTTCTCTCACATCCTCACCAGGATTTGTTCATATTTTTTTTCTTGATGAGAGCCCTTCTGATTAGGGTAAAATGGAATCTCAATGCTGTTGTCATTGGCTATTCTCTGATGACTAAGAATGTTAAACATTTTTTTCATAATTTTATTGGACATTTGTACATCTTTTAAAAGCTGTCTGTTCAATCAAGTTGTCCATTTAAAACTGGATTATTTGTGTGTGTTAAAATTTTTGAAGTTCTCTATTTATTCTTATATTAATCCCCTGGCAGATGAATAGCTGGCAAAGATTTTGTCCCATTATACTGGCCGTCACTTCACTCTAGTAATTATTTACTTTTCTGTGCAGAAGCTTTTAAGTTTCATGCAATCCTATTTGTTAATTCATGCCATTATTTTCTGAGTTATTGGTGTCCTAATTCAGGTAGTCCTTGCCTGTGCGTATATGTGGAAATATGTTCCCCATGTTTTTCTGTAGTAGTTTCTAAGTTTTAGGTCTTACATTAAGGTATCTGATCCACTTTGGAATTGACTATTTTTTTGTACAGGGTGAGAGATAGGGATCTGGTTTCATTCTTCTACATTTGGATATCCTATTTTCCCAGCATTATTTGTTGAAGAGGATATGTTTTATCCAAAGTGTGTTTCTTGGCACTATTATCAAAAATCAGATGGTTATAGTTGTGTGGATTTACTTCTAGGTCTGGTATTCTATTCCATTGGTCTATGTGTCTATTTTGTGCCAGTATAATGCTGGTTTTATTACTATGGTTTTGTAGCATCATTTAATGTCAAGTATTGCAATCTCTTGCATTGTTCTTTCTACATGGGATCATTTTGGCTATTCTGGGTCTTCTGTTTTTCCATATGAATTTTGGGATTGCTTTTTCTACTTCTGTGAAGAATATCACTGGAATTCTTATGGGGAGTGCACTGAATCTGCATATTGCTTTTGGTAGTGCAACCATTTTCATTATATTATTTCTGTTGATATTTAAGGATGGGTAGTCCTTCCATCTTCTAGTGTCTTCTTCAATATCTTTCTTCATTGTTTTAAAGTTTTCATTCTCCTCCTTGGCTAGGTTTATTCCTAAATATTTTATGAGGCTAATGTGAATGGGATTATTTTTCTGATTTCTTTCTCAGCATAGGCATCATTTGTATATGGAAAATGTATCTATTTTTGTAAGGTGATTTGTATCCTGCTACTTTGCTGGAAGTATTGATCAGCTCTAAGACTTTTTTGGTGAAGTCTTGAGGGTCTTTTAAGTGTAGGATTATAACATCTGAAAATAGGAATAATTTAACTTCTTCTCTCCCTATTTGTATCCCTTTTATTTCTTTCTCTTACCTGATCTATCTGGCTAAGAATTCAAGCACTGTACTGAATAAAAGTGAAAAGAGGGGACACCTTTGCCTCATTCCTGATTTTAGAGAAGTTCTTTTTGTTTTTCCCCATATAGTATAATGTTGACCATAGATTTGTCACATACTACATATCATGTTGACATATGACTCTTCTGTTCCTAGTTTCATTAAAGTTTTTACCATGAAGGAATGAAGAATTTTGTCAAGGCCTTTTCTGCCTCTAATGAAATGATTATATGACTTTTTTTCAGTATTGAGGTTCAAACTAGGGCTGTGTGCATGCTAGACAAGTGCTCCTCAAATGTTCTAAACCCCCAGCCCCACTTTTTTTTTATTTTGATTCAGGGTCTCACTAAATTGTACAGGCTGCCTTTGTCCTCAAACTTTTAATCCTCATGCCTCAGCCTCTCAAGTCACTGGAATTAAAGACATGTCCTGTATTGTCTGGCACAGATCATGTAATTTCTGTTCTTGATTCTATTTAGGTGCTGTGCTACATTTATTGATTCACATATGTTGAATGGTCTTTGCATCCTTAGACTGAAACCAACTTTATCATGGCATGATTTTTTTAATGTGTTGCCAAATTCAATGTGCAGGTATTTTATTGAGAACTTTTGCATCAAATGTCACCATGGAAATAAGTTTATAATTTTCTTTTACCATTGTACCCATATCTTTTTGTATCTTTCTTTCCTTTTCTATTTTATGAATAGTTTGAAGATCATTGGTGCTTGTTTTTCCTTTTTTTTTTTCTTTTTTGCAGTACTGGGGGATTGAACCCAAGGCTCATGCATGCTAGACAAGTGCTCTACCACTGATCTTTACCTCCAGCCCCAATTTTATTTATTTATTTTTTGAGACAATGTTAGCTAAATTGTGCAGGCTGCCTTTGTAAACTTATCATTCTCCTGCCTCAGCCTCCCAAGCCACTGAGATTATAGGCATGTGTCATTGTGCCTTCCATGTTTGTTTTTCTTTAAAGGCAATTTTTCTAAGACTTGAAGTGTGTTATTTATTTGAATTCTTTCTGAGTTTTAAATGTAGGCATTCATAGGTATAAATTTCCCTCTTTGATTTGTCTATGCTGTGTCCCAAAGTTTCTGATAAATTGTGTTTTCATTTTCGTCACCAGAAATTTTTAAAAAATTCTTTCTGATTTCCTCAATGACCCATTTACCATTCAAGAGTGTATTGTTCAATGTTCATGTTTTAGTATCATTTATAGAATTTCTTTTACTGATTTCCAATTTTTTTCTGTTAAAGATCTGATATGATACAAAAATCATTTCAGCTTTCTTCTATTTGTTAAGACTTGCATTATTGTTAAAATGTGATATTTAGAGGAAGTTTTGTGGACTGCAGAGAATAGTATATATTATATAATTGTTTGAAGGAATGTCTTATAGATGTCTACTAAGTCCATTTGATTTATGATGAAGTTTAAATCTGAAATTTCTTTGTAGATTTTTTTTGTCAGCATGATCCATCCATCGATGAGAGTGGGTTATTGCAGTCACTCAGTTCATAGTATCTGAAACTATCTGTTCCTTTATGTTCAGTACTGTTCGTTTTATGGAATTAGGCACACTGACATTCAGTGCATATATATATTTATAATTATTATATCTTCTTGATGGATTCTACCCTATATTAATGTGTAGAAATCTTTATCTCTTCTGACTAACTTTGGCTTGAGATCTACTTTGTAAACTATGAATAGTTACTCCTTCTTGATTTCAGCTACAACCTGCTTGGTATATTATTTTCTATCCTTCCACTTTTAGTCTGTCTCTGTCTTTGACAATGAGAGACGTGTCTCACAGACAACAAACAGTTGGATCTTGTTTTTTTTTATCCAATCAGATAAAAGTGTGTACCTCTTAGTTGAAGAATTAAGAATATTTGCATTTATGATTATTATTGACAGGCATTTGGTAATTCATGTAATTTTTTTCCTTCTTGATTATTATAGTACTTGTTCTATTTTACTCCCTTATCATCTTCAGGATTGGCTGGCTTCCTGATTTGAAAATGTTTGATTACTTGTTCATCTACTCCTCTCAAGAAAGTCGTTCTTTCTTGAGCCGTACTATTTGTCTCTATCTTAGAATTTTAACTGAAGTATGACATGAAATGGTCATTTTCAGGTCATATCTACTTAGGCCTCTCAATAACTCCTAGATTTGGGTAACTTTCTGCTATACTTTCATTGAATTGATTTTCTAGTAGTTTAGTTTGTATCTCAGCTCCTTTTCTCCCACATTGATTCTTAGGTTTGGTCTCTTGATCATGTTTTTGAAACTCAGGTCATGTTTGTTTATTGTTATTTTATTTATTGCCATCTGAGAGTAATAGTTCCTTAACTTTGTCTTCAATCTCTTATATTCTTTTGTTTGTTGTGGTCTATTGGTGATGCTTTCTAATGTGTGTTTTGATTTATTGAATTTTTGACTTCTAACATAGCCATTTTTTTCCTTATAATTTCATTTTCCTTGCTGAATTTCTCATCCATGTTGCTGACTTTCTTATTCATGTTCTGCATTGAATTCCTTACCGCATATACCTGCTTGTTTGTCTCCTCTCTGAGGTCATTGATCATTTTTAAAAAGTAGACCTTTGAATTCTTTGCCTGGAATTTCAACCATTTCAGTATCTTTGGATTTTGTTATTGAGGTATTAAGATATTTTGGAGAAGTAATGTTGCCTTGGGAGAAGGACCTGGCAACCCCCACCCAAAAATCAATCTGCCATTGAAAACTCTATGAACAGCAGAGAAGCACTGACAATAGTGTTTCACCTGTTGTACACAGGGTCACTATGAGTCGGATACCAACTCGATGGCACCTAACAACTAATGTTGCCTTGCTTTTTCATGTTTCTTATGTTTCCATGTTTTCATTTATGAATCTGTTGGGATGGATATCTCTTCTTGTTTTATTTGGGAGACTTCTTAGTGAGCAACATCTTGATTACCTCAATCCCTAGTACCCCTCAGAAAGGCAAGAACAAACTGGAGTTCCTAGCCATCAGACAAGCCTACAGTTCTCGCAATCCTCATATCCAGTTCGGGGACTTGGTTAAACAGAGACTCTTCCTACATGGCCAAGAGTGCCAGTCCTTTTTCACCAGTGCTGCCTGGCTTACCCTTGGTGGTTGTTTTGGTTTATCCTTCCACTTTCTGGCATTCAGGCTGAGCTGTGGGCTGTTTTTTGTTTTCTTGGCATAGCCTGTTTCTCCATGCCTTTCAGCTGCCCTGTACCTTTTTTGGTATTACTAAAGTTATTCCTTTCTTTCTGTCTTCAGAATGTTCTGTCCTTTGTTACCCTCGCTCTTCAGATTCACGGAGTCACATGATGGCAGCTTCTAAACTGCCATCTATGTTTTCTTATAATAACTTCATAGTTTCATGTTCAAGCTTCAGGTCTTTAATCCCTTTTGAGTTGATTTTTCTATGTGTTGAAAAGAAAGGACCTAGTTTCATTCTTCTGCATATGCATATCCAATTTTGCCAGCACTGTTTATTGATGTTGTCAGTGGCGATAAGAGATGCAGGGTACCTTTGCTGCTTAGCTTGAGGTGTTCCCTTCTAGAGACCTCTACTCACATCATGCTATGTCCTTGAATCCATCACACATGCGTGTGCTCCCGGGCGCGCGCGCGCACACACACACACACACACACACACACACACACAAATGAATTTTTAGGACAAGTCAAAGAGTAAAAAAAAAAAATAGAAAGTTTTTTAGGTGGAGGTAAGAGTATGCACTTAAGGGTGAAAAGCGAGTATTCAGAGAAAGAGAGAAATATCTAAGAAAATAATCATACACGTCTAAGACATGGATGTGGGCCTCTAATGAGAGAGGGTCATACCTGAGTATCTTTGCAATGAATACATATGATTTTGTGGCTTTTGAAATTACATTCCTCAATTATGTTTCCAGAGCTGCATTAAGATGAGAAAAGTAGCACTGGTCAAGGAAATTCTTACTATGTTTAGTCACTAGGAATTTTTCCAGGTCTGTTAATTATAATTATGTTCCATAGTCTGGTTTTGTGAGATTCTCAGAGAAGCAGAAGATTCTATGCTGGCAGTCCGCACAGGAGTCTTTCTTTTTCAGTTTTGCTGACATACTTGATTCTCAGCTTATGAGATGCGGACCAGATCCCTAGGAGAAAACTCTTTCCTTCTAAGATCGCCTTATTTTTCCTTGTCTTTCTATTCACCCTCAAAGAGAGTACCTTTTCTCCACTGTATATAAATAGTAAATCTTGACAATGTAACAGACAGTTCAATAAAACAAGAATAATCTAAACAAATGGTTCTGAAACAATTTAACATCTATTTCTTTAAAAAAAAAAAAACAACCTCAACCCCGTGTCTTATAGAAAAACTAACTCAAAATGGGCCATAGAATGAAATGTGACATGTGAAAAACTATAAAACTTCTAGAAGAAAACACGGAAGAAAATCCTTATGATCATGAGTTAGGAAAGGAGTTCATAGGTATGACATCAAAACCATTATTGATGAAAGAGAAAAAGTGATGAATTAGAATTTCATCAGTCTTTCAAAAAATAAAAAACTTAAGTCATGTGAAGGAACTGTTAATAATATGATAACAAGTTACAGACTAGCAGAAATTATTATAAATAATAAGAACTCTCACAATTCATCAATAATGAATCAACTAATTCAAAAATTGTCAAACTATTTAAACAGACCTTTACCAAAGAAGATATATGGATGGCAAATAAGTGTATGGAAATAAACTTAATGCCATTAGACATTTGAGAAATGCAAATCAAAGCCATGATAAGATCGCTACAAAGCTATAAGAATGGCTAAAGCAAACAGAGACAACAGAAAATGAAAGCCTAACAAAACCATGGATTAGCAAAGATAGTAAGAAACTAGAACCCTCCTGTGTTGCCAGTGGAAATGTAAAATGGTACCATCACTCTGAAGATAGATTAACAGTATTTTGTGAAGTTAAATATAACTTTAACATATGACCCAGTAATCTCCCTTATAGCCACAGAAATTTAAGTATATGTTGACACAAATATATGTTCACAAATGTTTTGAGCATCTCTTTTTAAAACTGCCAAAACCTCTAATAAATCCACATGTCCTTTCCTGATGAATGGATAAACAAAACTGTGGTACATTCATGTAATTAAATATTCTCAGCAAGTAAAAGGAACAAAATATAAACAATATTGACACAATAATATGTGTATATGTCAGAAGTGTTGAGTCAAAGAAGACAGTCTGTAAGAGTTCCATTAATATGAAATAAAAAAAGCTACAGGGACAGGGAAAAATTTGTAATTTTGCTGAGATTAAGTAGACAGAGAATTTGATTACAAATATTATATCTAAAACAGTTCTTTGGGGTGATGGAATTGTATATATCCTAGTTGTAGAAATGATTACATGAATCGATACATGTTTTAAATCTCACAAAACATAGAAATAATGTGCTTTATTTATGTAAATTTAAAAACAATAATAAAACTTTTGGGGCTGGGATCTAGCTCATTTGGTAGAGTACCGCGCTGCAGTCTCTGAGATCCTGAGTTCAATTCCCAGAACTGCAAACATGGGAGAAGGACGTGGCAATCCACTTCTGAGGCAATCCCCAAAATATCTGCCATTGAAAACCCTATAAGGGTCACTACGAGTAGAACACGACAATACAGCACCTAACAACAACAACAATAAAACTTTTATCACAATTTTCAGTTACTTTTCTTATTATACACTCATCTAGAACAAACCACAGTTTTAAACAATGCAAATCTTAAGGCAAAAAAAAAAAAATTAGACTGGTGCCACTCATTCCAATATGTTGTAGATATCCCAGAGTATATCTTTTATAAGTAGAATCTTATCTGTCCTCATATAGCTTAATATTTGTACAATTCTGATTAAGGATTATGGAAATATCTTCTCTAATTCTCTTTTAATATATCAATATATCAATGTCAAAGCTATCTGTCATTTACCAGTGCATTAGTGTGTCTACAAAATTATTCCTTCTAATTTTAATGTTTTTCAGAATTGGGTTATTGGAAAAGCACATTTGATAGCATTGTATTATAGGAAAGTTTTTACATATTACTAAAATTTACCCAGAAAGGTTTCAAAAGAAAGATATGGACTTTCTCTAACTTAATTTGAGGCCTTACTGTTTTTTCATTTTAAGAAAGGAGGATTTAAATTTCACATGAGTAATCTGCAGCACTCTGTGAAATTTAGAGAAACCAGCTAACACTTAAATTTACTGTTTCAATCTATATCTATAATAATCTGTTTGATGTGTCAATTTGATTAGGTTACGGTCTCCAGTTACTCAACCAAATATTAATTATACTTTTGGTGTGAAGATATGTAGCTGTGATTATAATCCATAATCAGTCGAGTTGAAGAAATGGAGATTATATTAGATGATCCAGATGAATCTGATTCAATCAACTGAAAGGTGTTAAGAGCTGAGCTGAGACTTCACTAAGGAAGACGTTCTGTGGACAGCAGCTTCACCCTTGCCAGAGAGTTTCAGCTTGGCTCTCCCAACACCCTGCTCCACAAATGTCAGACTTGCTTAACTGATCCTCAAAATGGTATAAACCAGTTTCTTGAAATACATCTTTTAATTTATTTCTATTTGAGACTGTTTCACTGCTTTAACCTTCACTGATACAATTGTCTGGATTGTAACTCCAAACACTATGAGCCAATGAAATAGAATTCAGGTTATCAAATGGTGTTTTCTTCTGTCAGTGATGATTCTGTAACTTCTTGGAATTAACTAAACTCAGATTTTTTTTTTTATTTTTAGAAGATAGCCTTTCAATTTTATGAATATTTATTATATCTACATTTTTATCAATTTTATTTCAGCCTATTGATTCTGCTATTTCATATTTGATACTCTAGATGTTTATATAAATGCTTATATATTATAAATATACATGTGAACATTAATATTACAAAAAGGACAAATATTATTGGCAACCATTAGCCTTTAGACATATATGCATATTTGTGCAGTAGTCAAAGGAAATAGAAAACTAGGCATATATGTTATCTTTCAAAAGCAAAGTGTGGCACTCCGTTCTCTCCTGCCAACCCCACCACTGAGCCAGAAGCCTGAGAAGACACTGAGTTTTGCTCATAAAATATCCTCCAAGAATAATTTAACCAGAAATACTTCACAGGTCTCTTTGGAAGATTTTTATTTTCATTTTTGCTTAAAAAAATTCACAATCATGCCTCAGAGTCTGTCATGTTAGAAGTGATAATGTTCGTTATTCAACCCAGAGCTAACTCTTTCCTAAGTACTTAAAAATAGATAACAGAGCATTCTAGTGAATTTTTCACTTCTTTTGTCCCAAAGCTGCATATGATCTTACATTAACCTCATTTTAACTATGATTTTTAATACTTTCCATCATAAGTACATTTCTAAATATTGCATCCTAAGAGAAAAATTCTAAAAGAAAAATATCTTCTTACTCATTAGATCGAATTATTTTCCCTTCATATTTAGAGCACATGACTGAGCAGGGTAAGTCCAATCTGTGTGATAAAGAGGGTGACAGCACGCTTTCTGGCTTACTGAGCCCCTTCCTCCATCTTAGTGTTATATCTAGGCAAGGCTTCATGGTGTGAGCCTCCTAGAAATTCCTCTACCTTAGCCCTCAAAGTATATTTCTGATTTGGTATAGTGATGACATTTGATCATGATTTTAAGCTATAAGTTTTCATTATATAGTTAACAAACAGCTCTGAAATCAATGCTGGAGGACACTGAGTCAATGCTATGAATAAATCATGTGTGCTATATTGATAAATGTAAACCACTGAATATAAGAATTTAACATCAAGGCATTTATGTCTGGATTTTCAAATATCACTGCTGAAATATCATCAATACTGCTCTAAGATATTTTTCAAAATGAGAGCTATCATTTTATTAACATCAGTGACTATATACTTAAATTGTGTGCTTCAGGTGACTAGCTCACTGCATTTGGGGCCAAGAGAGATACTGATACATACCCAGGGAAGATAAAATTGATTAGTAGAATAGTAGGCTTTTTCATATAACACATAAGCTTGAGGGATTTTAAGTATAGCCAGAAGCCGTCTATTCTGATGAACAATTTAGTAGTCAAATTCAGTGAGATAAATTTACTGCTGCTGTCAGGGACAACTTACTTCTGGGTACTCTATTTTTTTTTCTTTTTTCATTGTATCTTTCACTAGCAGAGATAGGAAAGCACTGGAGAGAGATATAGAATATATTTTCTGAAATATTCAAAGAGATGTACCTTTTGAATATTACTAGACTTTTTTGTCCATGCAACCTATAGCTAATAGTCTTTTGACATCATTTTCCATTATAAGGGAGAGATGAAACTAGTGAGCATCAAAATGCATTCTTCCCTGGCCGTCTACCTGTATCAGGACTATCTTTGACAATTGAAGTTTTCTTTTATTTTGGAACACATAAGTGCCTTGTAAGTATTTATTGTTCATAAAGTTAACACAGAAGGAGGTATTATCAAGAAATTTGTTGCTATTGCTGGGTGCTGTGATGGTACATACCTTGTAATCTGAACAATCTGGGAGGCTGAGACAGGAGGATCACAATTTTGAGGCCAGAGGCAGCCTGTGCAACTTAGAGAGATTGTGTGTAAATAAATAACTAATTAAGGGACCCGAGGTGCAGCTCAGTGATAGAGTACTTGACTAGCATAAGTGAGGCTCTGGGTTCACACTCCTAGTACTTAAAAAAAAAAAGAAAAAGAAAGCAAAGTATACATCTCTTGCCATCAGACAATGTGTGCTAGAGGAGTTTTTGAACCTTAAAACATTGATAAGAACTAGTGAGGCAGAAGAGAGGAAATATTATAATTTCTTTTGGCATAGTGGTCACAAACTTAATACTTTATATGAGCCTGTGTATCAAAGACCTGTAAATGCAATGAAGACTAAAGAAACTAAATATTAAGAGATAATCTCAGAAAATATTCAAAAGTGAGCTCAGGATTTGCAGTAGCCTCCTCACCCCAGAGTGTGTGATAATTTTGAGTGTGTGCCAGAGCCAGAGGATCTAGGTTTCTTTTAGAGAGAGAACCAATGTCATGGGACAAAGAAGCCAAGAGAGCTTTCAGCAGTCATCCATGGATGGGAAATTAAATTTCTTCAAACATATGACCAATTTCTCTCATAAGAGTATAATTTAATTTATAGATGGGCAGAATATTTGCTAAAGAAACAATCTGCAAAGATGAGAAAATCAGAGCAAAAATACTAAAGTTTCATTGTCAGAGAAAAGAACCATAAAAACACAATTTTTCAAGGGTCTAGAGGGAATGGTGAATTGATACTTGATGAACTCACAATAGCTTTTCTTTTCAGGGGTATTTACCCATTCTATACACAGCTGGGAATAAAATCTAGGCCAACACCATGGTAGAGAGTTTTGAGGAAATGAAGCATTGTCTAGAACTTTTGGCAGGACAAACTCCCACTCAAGATATTTATCATTCAAACATGCACAGACCAGAAGTGTCAGCTCATGACTGTAATCCCAAGAACTTGAGAGGCTAAGGCAAGAGGATCATAGGTTCACAGACAGAACCTGGGAAACCAGGCAAGCATCAGACTCAAAATAAAAATTAAAAAGGGAGGAGATATATTCCAGTGTTACAGCACTTGCCTAGCATATGAAAGGCCCTGGTTTAATCTATAACCCAGCAAAATAAATAAATAAATATTTAAAACCTGCACAGAAGAAGATTAAATTGAAAGTCTCCAGAATTTCAATGGCCCAGAAATTCCAAAAATCTCCCAGAAGTGAGAGATAAATAACTTACAGGTCCTCTATTAAAAGCTCTTGATGTAATACACTCTAGCAATAGAGAAAAAGTAGAGATAAATTGAACACAACAAAAATCCAGTGCAGTTCTGAATGGGCTCTATTTCTGATTGGAGTAATTTCTCATCTGTTTTATTTCTCTGACACTTTAGTGGTACAAACTATCATCTACAATTAGAATTTTTATAGATTTTATGTGCAGTGTTCATTATTACATGTACAATTATGAGGCATACAAAGAAACAGAGCCATATGATCAGTAAACAATAAGAAAAACTGATCATAGTATCAGATTTTCATGTGATCTTGACAGTGGAATCAGAAGTCAATAATTTTAAAATAATTGTACTAATATATTTAAGAAATTAGAGAAAAAAGAAAAATTGGTAATGTGAATACATTCGCTATATTATAGAAATAAAATGAATATTGTAAAATCAAAAATATAACATCTTAAATTGAGAAATCAATAGGTACCTTTCACAGATGTTTGGACAAAGCACATGACAAGTCAGTAGAAAATATCCAAACTACAGTGCATAATAATTTTACTTTTTAATTTATTTTTGTCCTACTTATTTATTTTTATTTATAAATGTTAGTGGGATACAGAGTAATTAGTTATTTGATATATCCATTATGCAGCTACTCAATCAGTTTTGTTTACACATCCATTACCTTGCATATTTCACAGAGCAGGATGGATGAATGAAGAAAAAAAGAAAAAACAGAAATTTTAATTAATATCTAATTACATTCATATGCATCCTCGTTGATTTTTTCCTCCTTTTCTCTTTCTCTCCCTTTTTTCTCTTATTTTCTTCCTCCTCTCTCTTCTTCATATGTTAATATAGTTGCATCCTGTATAACATGTTTTTTCTCTCTCTCTCTTTTTACCCCTCTATATTGATTCCCCTCCCCTCACTCCCTTCCTCAACCTCAGCTCACATCTACTGATCCTCTCTCCCCTCCTATTGGGTGTACTTTTACTTTCCATTCATATATATATATTCTTTTCCTTTGAGTTAGATTTAGTTCCTCTATATGGATGAGAACAAAGGTGTGTGCCACTACGCCTGGATAAATATACTACAATTTTTCAACCCAATCCTGTGGTGATAAACATCTTGGTTGATTCCATTCCCTTGCAATTGTGAAGAATGCTGCCTTAAATATGGAAGTACAGTTGTCCCTGTGGTATAATGACTTATCTTCCTTTGAGTATATTTCCAGAATTTTTATAGCTGGATCATATGACATATCTATATTCAGCATCATATTAAAAGAGGAAAAATTGAAAGTATTTGCTCTAAGATCAGGAACATGATAAGGATGTCCACTCTTTCCTTTCTTATTCAAAATCATGATTTAAATCCTTGCCAAAGCAATCAGGCAAGAGAAAGAAATAAAAGGAATACCAATTAGAAAAGAAGAGGTCAGACTATTCCTATTTGCAACTGACATGATCCTACACCTAAAGTCCCCTAAAAATTTCACTAGAAAACACTTAGATGTAATTATTTCCTTCAGCAACAAAGCAGCATACAAAATTAACACCCCAAAATCTGTAGCATTCCTTCATACCAACAGAGAACAAGAAAAGAATGAAATCAAAACAAATTCACAAAACAAATTCCCATTCACAATAGCCTACCATAAAATTGAATATTTAGGAGTTAATCAAACCAAAGACCCTAAATACCTCTACAATGCAAACTTCAAAGCATTAAAAAAAGAAATAGCAGAAGATACTAGAAGATGGAAGGAACCCCCTTGCTCATGGATCAGAAAAATTGATATTGTGAAAATGGAGATACTACCAAAAGCAATCTACAGATTTAATGGAATCCCCACCAAAATTCTGATGACATACTTAGAAGAAATTGAACAAAAATACTAAAATTCATATGGGAGCAAAAAAAGACCATGTATGGCCAAAAAAATTGTAAGCAGCAAAACTAGTGTAGGAGGTATCAAAATACATGATTTCAAACTATACTATAGAGTGACATTGAAAAAAACAATTTAGTATTTGCAAAAAAACAGACATGAAGATCAGTGGAATAGAAGACCCAGATATACACCCATACAACTACAGCCAACTGGTCTTTGACAAATGGGCTAAAGACATACCTTGGAGAAAAGATAGCCTATTCAACACATCGTGCTGGGAAAATTGGATATCCATATACAGAAGAATAAAAATAGACTCACGTCTCTCAACTTGTACAAAATTCAACTCAAAATGTAGATATAGAGACCTCAACAAAAAACCAGAAACCATAAAACCACTAGAAGTAAAGATAAGTAACACACTCCAACACATAGGCACAGGTGAGTATTCCCTTAACAAGACTCCAGTTGCCTAAGAAACTGCACCAAGAATCAACGAAGGCAATTACATAAAACTAAAAATCTTCTGCACAGCAAAGGAAACAATTAATAAAGGGAGAGCCCACAGAATGGGAGAAAATGTTGTATCCTGCACTTCTGACAGAGGACTAATTTCTAGAATATACAAAGAACTTCAGAAGTCAAACAGTAAAATAAATAATATAATAAATAAGTGGGCCATAGAACAGTTCTCAAAAGAATAAACACAAATGGCCAATAAACACATGAAAAAGTGGTCAGTATCCCTAGCCATGAGGGAAATGTAAATCAAAACAACACTGAGATTCCATCTCACTCCAGTTAGAATGACCAAGACTAACAAAATACTAACAATAAATGCTAGTAAGGTGGTAGAGCAAAAGGAACCCTTTTATACTGCTGGTGGGACTGTAAATTAGCTCACCCACTTTGGAAATCAATATGGAGATACTTTAGAAAACAGAAAACTGAGAATAGAGCTTCCATTTAATTCAGCTTTACCAATTCTGGGAGTATGCCCAAAGGAAGAAAAAAAGATACTGTTAATGAAATGCTAGCCATGAATATTTTTAAAATTTGTTTCATCAATACACAGATAAGAGAATCACAGAGAACAAGACACAATTAAAGAATATGTAACAACACAAATTATAGTCAAATTACTAAATATTAAGGACAAAAATTCTCAAAGTGGGCAGACAATAAAAAATCTTCTTTTTGAAAGAATAAATATAAGGCTAATAGAAGGCTTCTCATCAGAAACAAATGAAGTTGAAAGTAAATGAGTTGATATCTTTAAAATGTTAACATAAAATAATTCTTAATCTAGAATTCTACATATAATAAAATGCTTTTCAGAGAAATATGTAAAAATCTATGTCTCCAGCAAATAAAAACCATGAGTACATCATCAGAAGTCATCAGAAAATATAGTAAAGAGAATTATTAGGCTGGAGAAAGGTCATTTCAGAAAAATACAAGCAATGCACAAAGGAACTAATAAATACTGGAAATGGTAAATATTTGAGTAAGTATAATTATGTGCTGATTGCCCAAAACAGTAATTGTAATGTTGCATGAAATTTATAAGAATAAATTTAAAATGCATTACAACTATAACGTAAACATGGGAGATAGTTTCTTGAAAGTGAAATATTCTGAGATGTTAGCATTAAATGGAAGAGGCAATATTAACATGCTGCACTCAATCATGAATACATTTGTACTCATAAGCATGAAAAGAATAAAAGAATGTATAATTTATGAGGTAATAAAAGAAAATGGCATAATAATGATAATAATTTGAATCAAAACAAGACTAAAAAATAATGAAAGAAGACACTGAAAAAGGAATAAAAAGCAAAATGGTGTCAAATTATATAAATCATTACATTAAAGGTAAATTGATTATTTTAGTTAAAATGGGGTGGATTCCTATTAGATTAAAATGAGGAATAAATGTATCCTGCTATGAAAAAAGTTTTGAAAATAAGTACACAGAAGTGATGAAATAATAAGAAATTAAAGAAGCATGTAACACCAATAAGAACATTGGTGAAGCCATCAAGATGGCTAAATAATTTTCTACCATCATCTCCCTACAATGCACTGAATTTGATTACCACCCACAGATAAGAGTATTTTGTTGCAGTCTACTTGGAGAGGGTACTAAACATTGTTGGAGCAAATTTTTCTAGAATAAATATATTAAAGAGGGTAAGAGGACAGTCTGACTTTATCCACTTCTCCTTTCCCCAAGGTAGCAGATGTCAGGTTCAAGACAGACTCCTTTGGCCCCAAATTTTTTCCATGTGGAAACTGAATGATTAGTGAGTGGCTTTCTCATCTCTTTGGGGCACTGCCTAAGAGTCCTACTTCTTTCTTTCCCTATCTAAAATACTGAAAGAATCCAGATGGTGCAAGGCTGGGAGAAGCTGAGAGAAAAGAAGTGATGTGGGGACCCACAGGAACCAGGGCTGAAAATTTAATAACTGCAGGTCTATCTGATATCTTTGTAGACTCCATTAAGAAGCCAACTACAAGTTGATTAGGATGCCATACCCTATACTATGCCAAAAAATAAAGTATGGAAAAGATGTAGGTCAGCATAATAAATGCCTTCTTATGACAAGTCTGCAACTGACATCATGCACAACGGTAAAAATATTTTCCCCTATGATCAGAAACAAGATAAGGATATGTACACCAATGAACCCCCAAATTTACCCAGATATAGATGGTCAACTCATATTGGACAAGGGTGCCAAGATTACATGATGAAGAAAGGGTAGTTTTTTCCATAAATCATAATGGAAGAACATGCCAAACAACGAAATTAGACCCTAACTTTTTTCCACTTAAAAAAATTATCTCAAAGTGGATTAATGACTTAAACATAAGACCTGAGGAAAATCTCTTTCACATTGATCTTGGCAATAATCTTTTTTGTATATGAGACCAAACCTAGGCAACATGAGAGTATATCTGTTTTTAAAAAGTTTGTATGCAACAAAATAAAAATGACCAAAATGAAAAGGGGGTCCATGGAATGGGAGAAAATATTTGGTAACCATATGTCTAACAAAGGGTTAATATTAAAAATATATAAGGAATTTACACAACCCTATACCACAACAAAACTAATCTAATTTAAAAGTGGTCAAAGACTTGAAATAACATTTTCCCGAAGGACACACAAAGAGCCAAAGTCACATAAATATGTGCTCAATGTCCCCAATCACCAAATAAATGAAAATCAAAGCCCCAATGGGCTATCATATCACACTTGTTAGGAAGGCTAGTATAAAAAACTTAAAAACCTTATTGAGGTTGTAGATGAAATGGAACCCTTTGTTCACTGTTGGTGGGAAGGTAAATTGGCATAGCCATTATGGAAAATAGCATGTAGATCCCTCAAAACATTAAAAATAGGAATACTGTATGATAGAGCAATCCCATTTGTTGGAATGAATTCAGTGGATCATGAAGAGACACCTCACTTCCATGTTCATTGCAGTTTTGTTTAATATTAGCCCAGATACTGTAAAAATCTAAGTCTCCACTGGTGGATGACAGCATAAAGAAAATTTGATATGTCTGCACAAAATAATATCACTTAGCCTTCTAAAACAGGAATTCTATTTGTGACAATATACATGAAGTTATAGACCATTTTAGTAAATAAAATATGCTAAGTAAAACAGAATTAGGAAAGATATTCTGCATGAACTCATATGTGGAATCTAGAAAAGCAAAACTAAGAAATCAAGAGTAGGATATTGGTCACAAAAAGTGTGGATAAGGGTAAATGAAATAAGAGTATGAAGTTTCAGTGAAACAAGATGAATAATTTCTGGAGGTCTACTGTGACTACTAAATAATAATGTATTTTATACTTGAATACAATATTGAGTTGAATTTACTAAAAGAGTGAATCGTTCTCATCACAAAAAAGGGATAAATTTTTGAGATCATGAATATGCAAGTTAGCTTGATTATTGTAATCATTTCACAGTATATACATATACTTAATCATCAGGCCTTACACCTTAAATATATATTTATGTACTATATACTGATGTTTCCATTAATGACAGACTGCATTCATGAAGGTCATACTATAAGATTATAAGGTAGCTTTAAAAAAAGCCTGATGTAACTATTGTTGCTTTACCTTTTCTATGTTTAGATATGATTAAATTAAAAAAATACTTTGAAGCTATAATTGCCTAAAGTAATCAATATTTAGCATGCTGTACAGGCTTGTGGCCTAGAGACAATAGGTATTCCATATAGCTTGGGTTTGTAGTATCCTGTACCATCTAGGACTGTGTAAGCATACTCTCTAATGATCTCTCAGTCCTCAGTGACAAAATCACCAAGCAATGCAATTCTCAGAAAGTAGCACTATCATAAAGTGTTATAAAACTGTATACAATTTTTATTTGTTAATCAATGTCATTGAAAGGGATGCATATCTTTCTAAAGACTATAGGAAAGAATTCATTCCTGTGCCTTTTCCTCCTTCTCAGTGCAGCCCACATTCCTTGGCTCACGGCTCTCTTTCTCATTCTTCAAACCAGCAACTCTCTGACCCCTTTTCTTTGATCACATCTCTTTAGCTTGTGAGAAAAGTATTCATATGATTATATTATGCCCACCTGAATAATTGATAATGATTTCCCATCTAAAGTTCTTTAATTTCAATTGCAAAACATATTTTCTCACATAAGCTAACATACCCAAGATTCTAAGATGTGGTCATCTTTGTTGTTGGGTGCCGTAGAGTCAGTATTCGACTCATAGTGACCCTCTGTACAACAGGGGAAACACTATTATCAGTGCTTCTCTGCTATTCATAGGGTTTTCAATGGCAGATTGATTTTTGGGAGGGGGTTGCTAGGTCCTTCTCCCAAGCTACAGCTTCTGGTGTTCCCAGGTGGTCTCCCATCCAGGTAATAACCAGGCCTGACCCTGCTTAGCTTCTGAGATCTGACAGGATGGAATGCCACAAGGCTACCACTGCAGGCATTGTGGTCATCTTTAGAAGGTTGTTTTTAGAAGGTTGTTATTCTTCCTCTGGTGTGAGTATATATGCTTATATAACTAGTATAATTTCATTTGTTATTTAAATCCTGATCTGACTACTATCTGTTGTGGAAGACTGTCTCTGGATTCCATTCTTGATTCTGGTCCTTGATGAGTATATGATTGTGCAAATTACTTCACTTAGTTTACCAAAATGTAATATTAAGAGGCTAGATTAGTTGATATTTAATTAAAAACTACCTATATACAGAAATGATATAAATCTCCTCTTTCTCTTACTAATACTATGAAACACTTAGATTTTTATCTTCATTAAAGAATTGAAAATACAATCTTTTAACTATCCTTGAATTATTTATTCAATGTCAGATAAAAAACTAGTCAAACATTTTAGATTCCATCCAGTCATTCTCTGCGACCATCGCTTTTCTTCATTTCTACTTCTTCATTAAAGACATGAAGACTCACTTTAATGATCATTAAGATATCTCTGCTCTACAGAATATGTGCAGGATAGCCAAAATCCCAATACCAATCATTTTATAGGTGGGAAGTTGTTCCAGATCATCAGTATCTTCAAGGTAAATCCATATCTACTACAACTCAGAAAATAGTCAATCTCTGTTTTTGAAAATGTGAATGTTTGTACTCTCAATAAGTGGTTTATATTATTAATTAGTATTATGCTTCAGTTATTATATCACTTCAGTTTAGAATGTAGATTTTAGGTTTGTTATAGTTCTTT